>JALGPY010000119.1:15000-17500 GCA_023055425.1 Linanthus parryae | reverse complement strand
TGTCTATTTAAATTTTCTTCGTTTTACTTATATCAATAACGCAATCAAAATGCAATTATCTCCAAGAACAAAAAAAGTCTGTTATGCTTAATATCTTTACTTTAATCTATATCTGTATTAATTCTGCCCTTTATTCGAGTAGTTTTTTCTTCGTCAAATTGCCCGAGGCCTATGCTTTTTTGAATCCAATTGTAGATGTTATGCCAGTCATACCTTTGTTTTTTTTTCTCTTAGCTTTTGTTTGGCAAGCTGCCGTAAGTTTTCGATAAGATCTTTAATACTATCCTAGAAAATTAAAAATTCATTCGAGAAATTCTCTGAATTGAGAAGATTAGCCAAGTCTTACAATATGAATCCTCAATTCAAACATTGAAACTCTTGTATAGACGTCAGAAATCTGAATCCTACCATTTCTCCACTCTGACCCTTTTTCTTTGCCAGTGAAAGATATCCGGTCCTACAGAATATCCAATTCTGGGTATGAAAGACAATTTTAGTAATCAAAGATTTTTATGACAAATGAATTCGAATTTTTGACATTTTTTATATTTCTAGAGAGTACTTCAGTTCTTGATGTCAAAATAGGATATGGGGTATAAAAATGGACGATTTATTCTCGTTATTTTTTTTTTACAAAAAATGATCTTGGAGATTGTATAATGCTTACTCTCAAACTTTCCGTTTACACAGTAGTGATATTCTTTATTTCTCTCTTCATTTTCGGATTCCTATCTAATGATCCAGGACGCAATCCCGGACGGGAAGAATAAAATAAATAAGTTTTTTTTTATTCCGTTTTCATTGCTTGATTTAAAAATTTTTTCTTAAGGTTTTATTTTATTTCTTTCACATGTTTAACTACTACAAAAATACAAAAAGAAAAATGAAAAAGATTTTACAAATTTGAAAGATAAATCAAACATCTAAGAGAAACGGAAAGAGAGGGATTCGAACCCTCGGTACAAATAACTTGTACAACGGATTAGCAATCCATCGCTTTAGTCCACTCAGCCATCTCTCCAAATTCAAAGTAAAAAAAGACTATGTTTACATTCCATATAATGTAATGATTAAAAAAGTCTTTCTTTCTCTCTTTATTTTATTATTTTATTATATACTTTCTCTTTGTTATATATTGTATTCTAATATTATATTCTATATATATAAATAGATAGATATGTACAACTTTTATCAGCAATTCCATTTAATTTAAATAAACTAAAGAATGGAAAGATCCCATATAAATATAAAGAAAAATAAAGAAAACCTCTTTGCTTTGATTTTGTCCGAAAGGACCCTTTTATTCCCATGGCCGGGCTAGGTCAGTACCTAGCCGGGTCCTTTTTTGTTCCAACAAATCATATATTTATCTAATTTGAAAACAAAAACTTACTATTAAAGAAAAAAGAGAGTTTCATTTCTCATTTTTTTTACTTTTTTTCATTTTAACTACTTTACTGTACTGTAATAAAAAACGGAAACTATGGCTTCTTACAAAATCCATTTGTATAGTACGATTTCAGTATTTTTATCCAACCATATCCATCAAAATTCCGCCAAGATAGAACTTCTTAATTTAATTAATGTAAATGAATCTTATTTTTCTAATCTCATTAAACCCCCACGAAAAAAGTGAACTCTAATTCTCATGATTCTTTTAGGATCCTATCTTGATTACGCCCAATTTCCCTGTTCGACAAAAGATCCCTTTGTATACAATAATCACATTGTAGCGGGTATAGTTTAGTGGTAAAAGTGTGATTCGTTATATTAAACCCCTTAAGAGTTAAGGGGTCCTTCGGTTTAATTCATATTCCGATCAAAACCTTTATTTCTTAAAAGGAGTTCATCCTTTCCCTCTCAATGAAAGATTCTAGGAAAAATATGCATTCTCGTGATTTTTATCTCACAGTCAATTAGAAATTGAAAAGGTGGATTATGAAATTACGAAACATAATTTTAAAATTGGATTAATACTTCCAATTAAATAAGTATGAGTAAAAGATCCATGGCTGAAGATAGAAAAGTCTATTTCTAATCGTAACTAAATCTTCATTTTAAAAACGGATCAAAAATTGAAGCAAAATAGCTATTAAACGATGACTTTAGTTTACTACAGACATCACCATATTGTTTTAGCTCGGTGGGAACAAAGTTCTTTTCCTTAGGATCATTTCAAATAGAGATAGAGAACGAAGGAACTAGAAAGATTGTTAGAATCAACTTCTTCTAGAGGGATCGTCTAGAAAGCGAGTCGTTTTGAACGTATTCAGACAAAAAGCTAACATAGATGTTATGGTATATTTTTTATAAGTTCATTTAGATCTAAGAATCTAGGAATTTATTCATCTTCCATAAAGGAGCCGAATGAAATAAAAGTTTCATGTTCGGTTTTGAATTAGAGACGTTCAAAAAGCTGAATAGACGTCGACTATAACCCCTAGCCTTCCAAGCTAACGATGTGGGTTCGATTCCCGCTACCCGCTCCAGATCCTTTCTT
>JALGPY010000118.1:0-25964 GCA_023055425.1 Linanthus parryae | reverse complement strand
GGTCACCAACCGCCGAGCCCGGCCGGTCTGACCTCACTGGGCTCCGCCCACATATATCTGGCTTCACCGGCCGCAAATTCGACCTTCTTCCTTCCCTCAGCAACCACCACCAACCACCACTCCAAGATCTCGCGCGCAGCCACGATGCCTGTGCCACTTGGAGCAACACTGGCGGAGATTGAGGAGGCGTTCGCTCACCAGGGCGGCGTCCAGATCGCGCAGACGGACCTCGTCGGCGAGGAAACGCTCACGCGTTTCGACAGCACGATCTGGTTCGCTGTCCAGGTGGGTGACGTTCTCGAGGACCGGTACAAGGTTCTCGGGAAGGTGGCCAATGGTGGTAGTTCCACTATCTGGTTTGTGCGGGACGAGCAGTGAGTATACCCCTATCCTCCGGCGCGACGCGTCTTGTGGCGGCAGCGATACTGACCTTCCTTCTCATCTACAGGACCGAAGACCTTTGGGTCTTAAAAATTTGCATCAAGTACAGCAGCGGGGACGCCCGCGAGCAGCGAGCCTTCGAGCTCATCGGCGGACGCGCCACCACCACCACCCACCCCGGCCTGGGGTGCCTGCAGAGGCCCTCTCGCCAGTTCACCATCGTGAGCTCCCGGAGCGGGCACCACCAGTGCTTCCTCCTCTCCCCTTCGGCGTGCCACGTCGAAGAGGCCTGGTGCGTGCTCGGCGACCTCCCGCTCGCCCTCGCCAAGGAGGTCCTCGAGAACACCCTCCGCGCGCTCGACTTCCTGCACGTCGAGTGCAGACTCATCCACACCGACCTAAAGCTCGACAACATCCTGTTCGGGTTCGCCGACAACAACGTCCTGGCCGGTTACGTGGAGGAGCTCAAGAAGAACCCAGAGCGGTGCAAGGTCCACCAGGGCCGCGACGGCGACAAATACCCCGTCACAAAGGCCAAGCCGTTCGTCCTCACTAAGGACAGCTTCGCCTTCCCGCAGCTCAACGACCTAGGAGAATCGGTCGAGATTCCGGTCATCAACATGGGCTATGCCGGACCAAGACTGTGCAGCCCCAAAGCCTTCCGCACGCCAGAGACCATCCTCGTACGCCCATTCAACGAGAAGATCGACGTCTGGATGATGGGCTGTCTGACGCTACAGATGCTCACCGGCCGCATTTCAATCATTCCACACGGCCCCAACCAACCATGGACCGACGCATTCACCTTGGCGCAACACCACGCCCCTCCTTGGACCGCCACCGCCCGCTTTCCTCGCACAGAGCGTCAACGTCCGCGAATACTGGGCCGAAGACGGTACCTGGACTCACCCAGAGCACGATGTCCCCAAGATCGAGCTCGAAGACCTGCTCGAGGTCGTGGAAGACAAGAAAACACGCGAAGACGCCCTGGATTTCGTCAGATGTTGCCTGCAGTGGCTGCCACAAGACCGTCTCTCAGCCGCAGACTTGGTGAAGCACCGCTTCCTGGCCGGAGAGCCTAAAGCTGCCATATGGAGGCGCCTGGAGGAGTGGGAGAAGCGAGCAGTACCTCAATCTACCGACACCCCGACCTACACGACTTTCGAGATCCCGCGAGAGTACGAGGCCGATAACACCTCAACTTCGATTTCGCACACGAGGATTAGTCAATGAACGCCTCAACCACACATCACACACACGAATCTCCGACGAGGATTAGTCAAAGAACACCTCGATCACACATCACACACATGTTTTTTCTGCGAGTTCATAGCGAAGGAGTGGAGGGAACAGGCGGATTATGCTTGAATGCAGAAGGGACGGTCGGACATATATACCCAGCAGCCACAGGCGCAGACCCCAAAATACCACGATTCAAACCCGCTTTCTTTCCCGTGCATAGCCGTGATATTCATGCTTTTCGTCTGTATCTCAGCGGTAGAACGTGGATCAACGCCATCGGAAGGGGATGGTACCACCACGTGAGCTTCGCCTCGGAACGGAGATATACTGTCCTCCATTCACGTCTCTCAGCGGTCTAAGAGTCTATTCAAGTATGCTGACGTCGATGGTATCACCATGTGAGCTTCGCCTAGGAACGGAGATGTACTGCTCTTAATTTAGGTATCTCAATGGCCGACGAGTCGCTTCAATGTACTAACGCCGATGATACTACCACGTGAGCTTCGCTTTAGAGCTGAGATGTACTGTTCTCAATTTGGCTCTCTCCTTAGCTAACGACCGCTTTAGTATACTAAAGCCGATGATACTACCACGTGGGATTCGCCTCGGAGCAGAGATGTCCTGTTTTTGATTCGTGTCTCTCGCCGGTCAACGAGCTACTTTAGTATGCCAATGCCGATGGTACCACCTCATGCCAAAGAGGTTGGTCGGGGAGACATCAACATGCCTATGCGTTTATCTCAATGGAAGCAGTGGTAGCATTGCTCTCGAAGGCAAATGGTATCACCTCACAGCGAAGACGTTAGCCTGTGAGACGTCAACATACCTACTTGTGTATCTCACGAGGAGGACGTGGAACAGTGTTACCGAGAGTGGATAGTACTGCCTTGCGCTTAGAACGTTCCAGAGAGTCAAAAAGACGCGCATGTGTTTGTCTCAGCGGCAAGATATGAGATGAAGGTATCGGAAGTAGATGGTACTACCTCTCATGATTCGAGCGTACCGTTAAGAGAGCGGGATTGCAACCACAGGATTTCAATGGCATACATCTGTTCTCCGTCAGCGAAAGTCGATGGTGTTACTTCTCATGATTCGGCCATACCACCGAGAGAGAAGGATTGCGACTATAGCATCTCAAGGGTATGCAGCATTTGTCCGTCAGCTATAGCCGATGATATTACCTTTTGTGGTCTGGCCCACCATCAAAGACAGCGGGATTGCAACTGCAGCATCTTAAGGACATGCGCTCGTTGTTTGCCAGCGAAAGTTAATGGTATCACCTCTCATCAAAAGGGCGACCATGGAGAGTCTAATGTCCATATGTGTGTATCTCAATGGTGAAACGCGAGAAGCAGTATCGAGAGTTGATGGTACCACCTCTCATTGAGATGGTCGGTCATAGGGATGTTCGTACTTTCTTTAATGCATCTCAATGGAGAGACGCTAGAGAGTGGTTTCGAGAGGGCATGGTATCGTCTTTCATCAAGCGGTCCATGGTGGATATTGAGACTTTCCTTGATGTATTTCGTATCGAAGGCGGAAAGTACATGTACTACCTCCAATCGAGAGATCGATCATGGTGATATCCGTTCTTACTTTGACGCATCTCAGCGGTCGGCGTGAAACACAGGTCTCGAACGCGATTAGTACCACCTCTCATCAAAAAGTCGATCGCAGAGACACCCGTCCTTCCTTTGATGCACCTCAATGGGAGGCCGTGAAACAATGGCATTGAAGGCGGATGGCAGCACCTCAAACTTAGACGCCGATTGTAGAGAGTCTAATGTTCTTTCTCAAACAAGTATGTCAGTGGTGAAGGGACAAAAACGATAGGCGGAGCAATATGGTAACACCTCGTGTAAAACAGGTTATTCGACGAGAGCGCTGGGAAATGAAGAAGGCATCTCAGTGGCAAGGTGTCGAATCACAGGCACGAGCGTGGACGGTAGCACCTCATGTGGAAAGGCCGAATGCTGGAGATGTCAGCTTTTTCGTTGTTTGCACCTCAAGGGCAAGACCTGAGATCTTGTTCTCGAGAGTGATTGGGCGCACCTCAAATTCAGATGTCAGTTGTTGGGGAGTACTTATTCCCATGGAAAGTATCTCAGTGGTAAAGACGTCGAATCATGGTATCGAAGGTGGAATGGTGGTACCTGATAACATTGACAAACCCTCTCCGGGTACTTTGATGACTTGCAGTGAAAAGAAGCGTCCATACTTACATACCACACCTGTCTGCCTCCATCAACAGCACTGCCAGGCACCCGAGCTACTCCAAATACTGTGCAGCATGCATGTTTGTAAAGAATAGAACAAGCCTAGAAAGCGACTCTAGTCCTCATCTCCACAACCTTCTTCTCGACCTCCTTCGGCTCGCGCTCCAACTCAGCCGCAATACGCGCCTTACCATCATGTCCAAGCGCCATGAAGCGCTCGCACAGATCACCGTCAATGACACCCTTCACTGGCTGGTAGTAGCCACGGTACATCAAGTGATCGCGACCAGTCAAAGGCGGGTCTTCAGTCCGCAGTGCCTGCTCCAAGCTCTGGAAGAAAACGACGTCTTCGCGAGAGACAAACGGCACCAGGATGCCAAGGGTGCCACTGATACCAGACCAGAAAATGACGTCTTGACCACCCGCAACGAGCGGCGTGCGCTTGATGGACGTTGGCACGTCGTTGACGAAGAAGTGAGCGCGGCACTCAAGGCGGTATGGCGCGCCACCGAGGTAAGGGCGCTCGTTGACGATGAAGCCGTTCATGCCCTCTTCGTCGGCTTCTTCCGATGCTTGCGGCGGGCAGCGTAGAACCCAAATGTTGCCGAACTTGTCGCCGCCGACGGCGGTTTCGTAGTCGACCATGGCGGAGGCCGTGGTCCAGCGCTGGATCGTGTCGTCGACGAAGGGGATCATGCGATTGGCTTTGGGCTTGAAGACGACGTAGGTGAGGGATTCGGCGACGTCGCCGCAGACGAGGCGGTCGCCGGCGGCGTTGATGGTCACGATCTTGTTGGGGACGCGGGCGCCACGGGATTTGCGCATCATGGCTTTGGTTCCGATGTCGTAGATGAACAGTTCGGCGCCCACACCCATGGCCAGACGGCCCTTGAAAGGAAGGATGGCGTGAATAGGCTGTTCGAAGCGAGTCTTGTGTAGGAACTCGAGACGGGTGCCCTGGTCATGGAGCTTGTAGACGTGGATGAAACCGCCGCCACGGCTCTGGTAGGCAGAGGCTTTGCCACCGACGTTCATGTCTTGCCCGGTGCCAACGACGAGGTAAACTTCCCACTCGCGCGACTCGAATGGAACACAAGCGCAGCACAAAGCAGTCTCGTTGTCTTCGAGGTAGATCGTGTTTGTGACGCTTGAGCCGATCGGGTCGATGGCCTGTACGCAAGATGCCCAGTGGGAAGGTGCTGTCGCAAGTCCTATTTGCGGGACAGACTTTTCCTCATCGGTCTTGCCATCCAACACCTGCTTCATGGTTGCTTTGCTGAGTGTGTTGGCGTCGCCTTCAATCACATAGTACATGGGGTGCCACGGGTTGCGAGTGAAGTTGCGAGGTGTGTACTCCAGCTTCACGTTCTCGTGAACGAAGCGGCCACCAAGTTTCGGTGCTGTGAAGATACTATGGAAGATGTGTTAGCTGGGTCCGACGACAATGCTGCAGATATAGATGAAACTTACCGAAGTTCACTCTCAACGATACCGCACAACCCCGAGATGTGCTCACTGATGAAGGGAGAGGCAGCAGTCAGTGACCCCGTCACTATCGGCGTCATGGTGTACTGCTTGGTGATGGGGTGATGGAAGCCAAGCCAAGGTCTTGATGAGCAGCACAGCACGCACTGCTGTCCCTCGATCTCGATTGGGAAAATGCGAACCGGCTTGTGACCCAAGAATTTGGAGCGCACATCAGACAGCTCTCCTGTGGCCTCGTCAATGATAGCACGAAGGTATAGTCCTGACTTCAGTCCAATGTGAACAAAGTTGACGGCGCTGCCAGAGCTCGGGTCGATCATCTCGACGACCTCGATACTCGTGGGGACGTCTGACAGGGCCTGCACACTTCGAGGCTCGAGAGGTGTCTCGATATCAGTGGATAGCACACGAATAGTGCGGTCTTCACAGCCTACGACACCGTACTTGGCTTGTTGCTGGCCCTTGGGTGTTGCGCCAATGCCAATAGCAGTAACGCGGTCACTCATTTCCGGGTATTCCTCAAGCGCATTCAGAGCACCGTTTTGGTCCATGAAAAAGAAGGCCAGCTCGCCTGAGCTGAGACCAAGCAGCAGTTGGCGCTGGTTGGCAGCGCCTGCAACGACAGTGCGGTGAGCCGGAGAGTCCCATGTGTCGACTTTGCCGCTTGCATGGATCGTCCGCACACCGCGAGCATGTACTTGGACATGCGAGCTATCGCCCATCTGAGCAGCAGTGATTGTTGCGCGGGTTGTGATGAAGGCAGTGTCGTCCAAAGTCTCAACATCGTCGCCGATGCCTAGAACTGTGGTGCGATCGGTATATGAACTGCTCAGCATAACATAGTAATGCCACTGATCCTCCACGGCTCTCTTCATTGACCAGATCTTGTCATAAGGGACATTACCCATTGGAGATGCGATGAGGTCTTCGACAGACATGCCGTGACGGATTGTTTTGAACACCGATTTGTCGCCCTTGCCCTGGATTGCGTATATTTGCGGCATGTCTTCTCCAGTCAGATTGTCGACGTCGGTGCGTGTGAGAGGATGCAAGCTGCTGACTTCACTGGAAACTGAGAGGTTGTGGAGTTCTTCGCGGGGCTTGAACGAAAGAGGCTCGAGGGTTTCCTGGTGGTCCGCCTGTGCAGATGATGAGAAGGTGTTCCAAGGCTCAAATTCATCATCGTCAGCCAGTCCGTCAACGTGATACACCATGCTAGGACCGCTCTCAGCAACAACGTAGAGGTAACCCTTTTTGATGAGCATCATTTGACGAGCGATGGGAAGGGTGTCGAAGTATCTCAAGTTCAATGACTTGACATTGTTCGTCATGCGTTCGCGCTCGTCAACCTCCATGTCCATGGTGAGCTTGAAGACATCGCCGTCGTCTGTCTGCAGCAGAAGGAAGAACGATCGCTTGCTTTTGTTCGAGAACATGCAGCCTCCTACGATGTAGCGATTGCGCGCTTGTTCCAGAGCTCCTTGGCGTTGAGGTATAGGGATGCTGAGAGGTGCTCTTTGTCCCTTGTGCATGTAGTACACGCGGCCCTCGGCACAGATGATGACACCTGAGGGACCTTCCTGGCCACCAGGAACAGTGAAGATCTTGTTCGCGGTCGGGTCGCATGAACCGCTCCAAGATTTGGCAACGTGGTTGAGACCAAGGTCGACGGTGTAGTAGTTCAGGTGCTTATCCGGAGCGCTCGCTGTTTCAGGATCACTTTCGACTTGAGTGTAGTCGACCTCAAGGGCAGCAAACACAGGGTGTTCCCAACCAGTGTCCAACGCGCATGTGTCGTAGCATAGCAAACCAGCTTGGTTGGCTTCGTGTGGGCTGGAAATGTTGATCTCGCCGTCGATAGTACGCTGGAAGATGTAGACAACCTTGTTCTTCTCAATCGAAGACATCATAAGGCAGCGGCCTCTGGGATCGACGGAGAGGTATTGTCCGGGTACTGTACGGCGGATACCAGACTTTCCAAAAGTTTCCAGGTGGACCTTGTCGAGTCGATTGCGCTCGGCGTTGTATCGCAGCATGACCATCCTTCCTGAGTCGGAGGATATGGCAAGCAAATCTAACACGATTGGTCAGTCAAAGTTCAGTTGTATGATCGTATGTGGGCTGCGCGCACACGCTCGGCCGAAGATTCGCAGCGCTGGACATCCAATTGCGGAGGATGTCTGGCAGCACTCCCACTCATGGTGGCGCAAGCAATCTCTCCAAATGCGCTGCGCGTAGACGCTCTATCATTATGCGTCTTTATTCAGGCGATACAGCAGGGTGTGGACATACCTTCTTTTGTTCCAGGAATCTTGAATGCTCCTACGCCTCTCACAATGCTGAACACATCATGTTCCAGGACCGTTTCCGCCTTCACTTCTCCTGCATCGTTGCTGACCAGGCGTCGCAGGTATACGCGCTCGCCTCGCGCCTCGAAGATTTGCTGGTCGGTGGCTTTGAGTCCGGGAATGACATTGCACAAGCAAGCTGCCGTCGGCGCAGAGCCAGCCTCGAGGGTAAGCGAGTAAAAGGCCTGGGTGGACTGAGTGTTGGCCATGATGACAGATGCTCGCGCGAGCTTGCGCTGTGTGAGGGAGCTCTAGCAGTCGTCGTTGGACTCGATGTTTGCGTTCGTGATTTGCGGTGGCTGTCGTTGCGACAGGTGTGTGTATTTGATGTAAGGTCGATCGGAGGTCCAGACTTTTGTACAGCGGGGAAATCACACTTCACTCGATGGATAGTGCGTGCGACACGAGTTGCTATCCAGAGCAGTTGACCGGAATCGTATCGACAAGATTATTTCGCTTGCTTTGCGGTGTTCAATCGCGCCGTTCCGAATGCGCCGGAAATGCGCTTAAGGCGTGTGATAGCCCCTCCAAGCACCTGAGCCCTCGCTCGGTTCCGAATCAAGCAAAGGTAAGTGAGGTCGTTGGTTGGTATAGTTGGGGTGTGTAGTACGCGATGTTCAGGCCGACGCGGTCGGCGAGTGCTCAGTCCTCTAAATCTTGGGCCTGAGATCGCGTTCGAGCATTCGAGGCGGGGAGCTTGCCGACAATCGATCGACGCTTTCTCTTGCCTGTTTTGGCCGAACTCACGGCGGCCGGACCCATCTCCTTTGGGCACATCAAGACGTCTATTGCGCATAGACAAGATAGACAAGTCCAATCGCATCTGAAGGAATCGCGCCTGGTGCAAGTACAACATCTACCATGGCTTCCAAGAACATCTGCACTCGCTGTCTCCGCATAGCCGCAGTGCCTACTACGCGCCCTGCCGCCCAAAATGCTGCCCTCCGCCGGACATTCACATCATCCGCTGCCTCGAAGCAATCCTCCAAACCACGACAGATTCACAACTCGGCCCGCCAACGAGCTGCACCTGGCGTAGACTCGCTGCACCAGCCCGCAAATGCCATCCCTCCGAATGTCACTCCAAGAGGCAGGACGACCGACAAGGAAAGAGAAGATGAGATCCGGGCAATGCTGCAGCCGAACAACCTGTTCCATTCCTTTTCCAACTCACCTTCACCGGCCATTCGCCAACGAGCTGCTGTTATGAAGCAGAATGCATACTGCCCACACCCGGAGCACCAAGCGACACGCACACCTGCTTCACCCAACGACCTTGAGGCTCGTAAAACAGGATCGCTTCCTCCCGCACATGTCCGCTATGAATGTCCCGATTGCGGCATTCCCGTCTCTTGTTCCGAGGACCATTTCGCCGACGACTACGAGGCACATCTGGAGATTTGCGATCAGCTGAGAGAGATCAACGAGGATGACCACGACCTTGTTTCGGGACGCTTCTTCCCTGAATTTGAATACCCTGCAGCGACTATGGATGAGGCGCAGGTGAACCTGACAAATTGGGACACCATGTTGTACTCTCGTGAATTCAACGCCATCGACGATGAGCGTGCCATGAGACAAGTCACAAGATTGTTGACTTACCCTATCACAATTGGTAGTGTTTTGCACGAGCTGAGTCCATACAACATCTCCAAATCTGGAAGGTTAACTTCAGAAGGCTTGCGATCGCTGAGTGGTACGATTTTGCCACTGTAATGTTTGATACACAACGTCGCTAACAGTCACTGCAGCCCTCCGATACACCCTCCACCCGCCACGCACAGGTGCGGACATCACAATCAAGGGTCTTCGCCCAAACCCACCTCCAGTCCGCCTTTTCATCCTCGGCGCTCGTGCCGAATCTTCTCTCCCCCGTGAGGTCTGGTTGCAACTATCACACCTGTTCCCTCGCGTATCATTCCACCTGATCTTCATCGGTCCGGAAAGTATGACTGGCCGTGACGCAGAATTCCCTCTTCCGCCTCGCACGCCCTCCAACCCCTTCGGAGCCATCGTCGAAGATCGTCTCGGAGGTCAAATGAAGATCAGCACCTATGTCGAATACTTCCACACATTGTACGATGCTCAGCACTTCGGACCTTTCGACCCCTACTTCGACGCGGTCGTGTGCTTCCACCCCGGTCTTGGCCACCCAGCAAGTTCTCATGAGTGGAAGGAGACTCTTCCCAAGCTCCTGGACATGAAGGTGCCCATCATTTGCACCGGTTACACCGACTTCGACATGAAGCGGGATATCGACTGGGTGAAGAAGGAAGCGCGAGGCGAGATGGACCTGTTGATTGAGCCCGGTGAGAACAGATTCAGGAGTCTGAGGTGGGATCTGAACGATCTGGATCCCGGTGATGTCAGCTGCGGCAACTTCGGCGTCTGGGGCTTCAGAGGAAAGAGGTACGAGGCTGACAACTACACCGCCAAGGGCGAAGAGTAGTGGTCTTGTGTGTAAAAATTGTATCATGGGGATAGCTTGTAAGAGAATACGAATTTAGAGTCTTGAGGGAGGCGGGAATGCGAAATCTCTCCGGCCATGTAAAGAATACCAACATCTCCCTAACAATCAGCCAGATATTGCCTCTACTTTCACGCTCACACTTTTGCAGATACAACTCTCGAGCACGCACACTGGCTTACCCCGAGATACCACCGTGTTTCGGCCTCTCAATAGCATGTGAGAACCATATCGGTGCATAGATACAACAATGCAACATCCACTTGCACACATGCCATTGTCGGAAACTAGCGCACTAGTTCTCGATTTTATGTCACTCGCCTCTAAAGCTATGTGTCTTAGCTTCATGATAATGGACATGGAATCTGGAATCTCGCTCGCAAGGACATGTGAGTATGTGCTAGTTGGGCATAGATGTTCAAAAGAAACTAGACTGATTTTGCTAATCACACCTCACAGACCTTGTCTGGATGAAAACCTTTCGTTGTCTACTCTGAATCCGGCGTCCGTCTCAAGGTCATACAAACGGTGTTGTTAGCTCGATACAACGGTAATGGCAAGCATGCTCTGATCAACTTCGCGCTTTGACGTTTGTGGTTTCTTTAAGGATATCGAACTAAGAGCAAGCGCTTCTTTAAGCACGCTGATACAAGTCTTTGCCTTGCTTTGGCCGGACACGAAGCTCGTCCTTCTCTAAGCCGGGAACTCTACCAACATTCCGGAATCGTTTTCTTCTATCCTTCCATTTTCTTCTGGCGGGTCTGACTTCACTCCTCGCTCGATCTTCATCGATCTACGAAGAAGGATCTGCAGCACATCACGGACGACTCCGAGGAGCACGGATGTCATCCGTTGCCACAGTGCAATGAACACCCTTTCTGTCAGCTTTTCGCACCTCACATGGCTTCAGGGACGTCAACCCACTCTCCCCAGCCACTTCCACCCCGATTCCGCAGGCCTCGAGGGAGCTGCCGGCCAACAGACGCCACCACGTGCAATGCACCACCATAATATTGCTCACATTCGTGATGCTCTGCATACCTAGCTCTGCAGCTGTCTAGAAGATGGCACATGATTGTTTCGTTGCGACGCCACTTCCTCCAGCCTTTTCCTTTCCCCCTGTTGCTCACGCTGGCTTATATACTTCTTTCAGTTCCTCCAACACCGACACAGCTTCATCAACTACCCCACAGCTTTGATCAGCTCAGATGACTCTCTCAGAGTGTCTACTGACATCCAAGTTCTCGACCAACCCTTACTTCGCAGCTGGTATCACAAAGTCCAGAGCTATGGCCGTCCTCTCTGAAGTAGAGTGGTCGTTCAACACTCTACCTGCAATAGCACTCACAGCCAGCCACGCGACATCCATGCTGCCCAATGGGGACACAAACGCTGTCTCGACCCACACAGTCCCTGACCAAGCCGCTCCACGCTCTGCAGAACTGCCAGAAGAGGTATGGATGCAAATCCTCGGTCTTGTAAGTCACCCAAACCTCTCTTCATCAAACTCGAGTACTAACTCACCGTCAGTCGAACGATCCTGTGGACCTGCTCCATCTTTCTCTCGCAAGTAAGCGCATGCAGACGCTTACTACCAGACTGCTGTATGAGAACTTCGACTTGGTACTGGCGTCCCAAATAGACGACAGCTTCTCACGCGTTCTCTCCAGCCGCAACGTTCGTCGCGACTTTATGCGCCGGCTCACAGTCTCCTTGGACGTCGAACACGACGACGACCCAAGAGTCCCTTATCAGTGGCTTGGCGTACTTCTGGAGAACTTGTCACCGGACAAGCTGGTACACTTCAAGTAAGTAGGACGGACTGAGGACTTTGAGTACCATGCTAATATCGATCAGGTCAACCTCGCATCGCCCTCTCCCACAACACCTGTTCAAGAGGCTCTTGGAAACGCAGAAGAACTTGCAGCATCTCGAGATTCTTCCGTCTGGCGCGGTTGATGACCACTACGGCCCAGATACTAGAGACAGCCGCAAAGCCATCGCCGGCTACTTGGAACGCGCAACCTTAGAAAAGCTGGACTCCATCCGCGTCATTCCCGACAGGCCCCAGACTGCGGCACTGTGCAGCATTGCTTTGCACAAAAGCAGCCCTTCCACAGTCCACTGCCTAGAAGTCGACGCGCGCCACTGGGCCGATGCTGCAGACTTCCAACATGCCTAAGGAATGGCAACGAAGGATCAGCTAGTCGAGAGCCTCTTCGCGCATCTCCCTCGCGCATCTCCTGGCCAGAAAGGACCTTTTGGAAACCTCACCACACTTTCGCTCAGAGATGTCAAACTAGACGTCAGCAAGTACACATGGTTCACCTACCTGAGTCTGTCGAAGCTACAACGCCTCGAGCTGCGCCATTGTAAAGCAGCTGACATTTTCCTGCTGCAACTGACCAGTGGCGCTGACGTTCCGGTCTTAAAGGCGTTCAACATGATCCACGACGTTGGAGAGCACTCCCCTGACCGTTCGATGGAAGCCATCGAACAACTGCTCAAAGACACGGGCAGCGACATTGTGGATCTGGAGTTGTGCTTGCGCAACGCGCCGAGGCTGCCAGAAGTTGCCTCGATCATCCCCCACGGAAAAAGCCTCCGCAGACTGTTCCTGGATCTGGGTTCAAATGCGGGCTCGTGGAATATCGCCTCGGGGAAATTGATCTACGACGAGGACGAGTTTCAAGACCTTCTCGAACCCTGCGTCCAACTCCAACAACTTGCAATCGCCTTACCAAACGTCAGTGTAGAGTACAGTGCACTCGCTGCCGAATCGCCCGAATTCGCCACCTACATCACGGGTATTTCAAATTACTGCCAGCTGGAAACCCTCAGTCTTCTTAACCTCCCAACTGATTACGCGGAAATCCACCCGCGTGGCTACTTTTTAGCCAAGGATAAAGCCCTAGCTCGCCTGGCCGCCGACATCTTCGCCATGCATCGCTCCCAGGCACTCTCTGCCACCACGGTTCAATCGACCTCACTACAGGTCATCGCTTTCGGCACCCGCGAGCGCGCCGAAAACCACCTGGGCCCTCGTTACTTCGTTCCTTCCGAGGTCAAAGCCCTCCACAAGACCAAAATCGAGGCGACTCAGGTTTCTCTCGCGGATCTGCAGAAGAATGGTCTGGCAGGTGGCGTCCTCGGTCATGAGAGCAGAGATTCCGATGCCGCGTCGCGTAGGCTCTTCCACCCTGTCGAAAAGGAAGGGCAGGACTGGCAGGGCCAGGAGCCTGATTGGTAGACGGGCACCTGGCAGTATCCTTGACTGCTGGCATTGACGGGCGTGATCGTGAGCAGTAGAATTCTGGAGTGAAGCGGTTCTATGGGGTTTCGAGGTGCGGAAAGTGATACCTTGAAACGATAGCTCGAGACATCTGGGGCATAATCACTTGCTGGATCCGATGTTGAGAACATGCTCTCGGGAAGTGTATCTACTGATAAAAGCAAACTGTATTGAATAATAAAAGTATCTCTAATTTGCTACCACTGCCTCTACCCAACACTCACGCAGGCCAGATGGGAGAGTTCCAACTCCTAGCCTCGCTCATGATCCTCGAATCCAACGTATCGTTGCCCTGGCCAACATACAGCACCTTCGAGAAAGCCGCTCCGCCCCAAAAGCTGAACGACGTTCCAGCCGGGACAAACACCACATCCCCGACCGCGAGCAAAAGGGTCTCAGCGAAACCCTCGACCTTCACGTAGACGACGCCATCAACAACCTCCAAAGCAGTGTGGCCAGGCAGGATCCAGGTAGCCGGCGAAGAGTTCGACGTGGGCTTGGAGAGCGTGATGGTGCCCTCGGTGAAGTTGCCAGCGGACTGGACGGAGGTGATGAAGGGTTGTGTAACAATGTAGCCGCCCTTGGCGTCTCCGGAGAGGAACTTGGGGCCATAATCTTTGGCCACGAAAAACGGAGTCGAGTCGTCTGCCGCCAGCTTGTTGTCGCCGTTGTGCCACGCCGCGGACGAGTCGGTGGTGCCGTTGACGTCGAAGGTCATTGGCGGGGAGTACATCAGCTGGGCGTGGACGTCGAAGTTCTCTAGCGCAGTGATAACGCTAGGGTCTCCGCCGGGTGTTGTGACATTGCTGTTAGGAACGTACGGGGCCTGGGTCTTGGACGAGATGTTTGCCGAGCCGAGGAAGTAGAAGAGGTCTTCGAAGCCGCCTGGCGAAATCACGCCGACCAGCTCGGTGAAAGGGTCGGTGATCTGGAAGGTGTGGGTGGTGTTGTGAGGCACTGCGCCGTAATCGCCGGGTGTGAATTGTCGGCCTGAATCGCTGCCGTCTTTGGACGCCCAGAGGTTGTATCTACCCCGGAGGCAGTAGAAGTTCTCGTAGTGCTCCAAATGAGTCTGTCGTAGGTGTTAGCGTTGCTGGATCATCTAAGGAGTGCATTATTTCTGCTGGAAACTGACGTGTGGCAGTACACCAAGCTCGTTGCTAGCCGGCGTAGCTGTACTGATCAAAGTAAAGGCATTATCGGATGAGGGACCAGTCACCGGGAAACGGTATATTTGCTGTCCAACGACAACTCCCGGAAGAGAGTACGCGCGAACCACGTAAGGGCGGACATAGTTGGGAACGATCGAGACTTCAAGGCTTTCGGATTCGTTTGTGTACGAAGGAAGGCATGAAGCGAGCCCGACGAGCGCGGCAAAAGTGAATGAACGCATCTTGTGAGGAAGTCGAAGTAAGGGAGTGCAGAGACGGGAAAGAGATGAAAGAAACTGGGCCCGACTGTTCAGTTATACGTTACCATCGTATCTGGCTGCATCGGACAATTGCCGAACGGTGCTGGGACCTGCCATTGTTGCGGATCCCGTGGACGTTCGCTTGCGCTACGAGGAGCAAGAGAAGAAGTGCTTAGGGCCCGGTAAAGCTTGAACACGACCAGTTGTGCCGGTTAAAGCATCAATTTCGAGATAGCGGCTGTCAGCAGTCTCCTAAGATATAGGACTTGTTGTACAACTTGTCAGTTCTCGGTATGTATCTAACGGACCGAAGCCGTCTCTCGAAGTTCTATTCGTGCGATGTTTGCCCACCTGTAGCCACTTTTCAAGAGCATTGCCAGAAGTCCTGCTTGATGATCGTGCCTCAAGAAACAATGGTGCCAAAGTCTAACGACGTCGACAATGCTGGGCATGGCCGAGATTCGGCTGTGGGACACCGAAGCCCTAACTTGACCCATAAGGGCTCCGAGGTCGTCTTCGTCAATTGCAAATTGGAGCTTTTCCTCTAGCAACCTGCACTAATCTCGAAAGCCTTTTTCTCCGCTCCTCGAGGATTCCACAGTTCGACCCAGCAGGCTTGTTGTCGCTGTTCGATTCGGTCAAAATACACAGACATCCCACAAGTTCCAGGTCGTATGCAGAGTTTCTCAATTCTTGACAATGCCATCACACGTCGTATGAACTTTGAACGGACCTCTTGCAGATGAAGAACAGGGGACTGCGTTGCTGTATGAATCATCCTCGGTCGGCATATCATATCGGCACTGACATCAGTATCGCGGCTGTACTTTTCATCTAGCCATGCCTCCGATAGCCCTAAGCTCTACTTAGGGCTCGGCCACGCGGCCGAGCAGCAATCACAATGGACGGCGAGGACGGCAGGATTCCGCAGAAATCTTTCACGCCTTCAAGACCAGATGCCAAGCCTCACCACGAGTCAACATACCTAACCTCGTAGGTAGGCAGAGGTGTCTCGAACGGCGAGCCGAATGCCGCGTACGTGGCAGCCCTCACTTTACCAGCCAACTTGATACAATGCCTCCAACAGACCGTTGATTTTTCGAAGTGCTGACGACGCAGAAATGATGTTGTGAGCGACTGCGGCGATGGACTACGTACGCGTAGACTGTGTGGTATGAGGTATAAGAGGTAGGTTTCTGTGAGCTTGTAGTTATCTGATCTCTATCAATATCATTCATTCGCTCGTTACAACTCGACATTCATCTGCAACATGAAGGTCATCGTACCTTTTACCTTGAGCTTCGGCTTTACGATCGCTACTAATGCATCTTCCTCGTCTCTTTTGTCATCTGGAGAGGGTGAGTCGATCGTCCAACACAGAGCAAAGTGACAGCACTAACAGTGCGCCAGTCGAACTGGGGATCTACAAAGAATCTTATCAGAAAGCCAAGTCGTTCGTTTCGAAACTCACCACCGCCCAGAAGGTGTCCATCATCACGGGAGGAGAGGTGAATGGCACCGACTTCACCTGGTCGGCTCTTGAGAACAAAGATGGCTTCGCGGGCATCAACAGCCAGTACTACGTCTCTGGCTTCCCAATGGGCAACGCGCTGGCCATGACCTGGTCCCGTCAGCATTTTGAAGACGAGGCGAAAGCGGCTGGCCGCGAGTTCTATCTCATGGGATACAATCTCATCAACGGTCCCGTCTCCAGCCCGCTTGGTAGAACTCCGTACGGCGGTCGCTTGCCCGAGGGTTTCTCGCCGGATCCGTACCTCAGCGGCATCGTCATGGAAAAGGCAGTCACTGGTATGAACAGCGCCGGCGTGGTCACAGTCGGACGCCACTTCCTCTTGAACGAACAGGAGACCAACCGATCTTCGAGCACTCACTACTCGAGCAACGCCGACGACAAGACCATCCACGAGCTTTACCTCTGGCCATTCGTCGATGCTGTGCGCGCTGGCATGGGCGCCGTGATGTGCGCAATGAACCGCGTCAACAGTACTCTCGCTTGCGAGAACCAGAAGCTCCTCAGCGGATTGCTCAAGACTGAACTCGGTTTCCCTGGTTTTGTCTTGCCGGATGTCAACTCTCAGAGTACTGCTTTCGGCTCTGCGAACGCTGGACTCGACTATGGTTCGTCGTCTTACTGGACCACGACAGTCCTTGAGGCAGGTATCGCCAACGGTTCGTTCTCCGAGGCCCGTCTTGATGACATGGTTGTCCGCAATACCATTGGGTACTTCTATGCCGGTCTCGACAATGGTAAGCAGCCCGAAGCAGCCGCCACGACTGAGTACAGAGATGTTCGCGCCGACCACGCCAAGTTGATCCGCAAGGTCGGAGCCGACTCTCTGGCCCTTTTGAAGAACAACAATGCTGCGGGAGCCGGTCTCCCGCTGAACCGCCCTCGTACCATCAGCATCTTCGGCGCACACGCTGGACCAGCCATCGCAGGCCCGAATTTCGCCTTCTCCGTTCAGGGCACCGAGAGTGATGTCTACCAGGGCCATTTGGCGTCAGCCGTTGGCAGTGGAGGTCTTTCCAACAGTTACCTGGCAACACCGTTCCAAGCCCTGAGCTTGCGCGCCGCCCAAGATGGCTCCATGTTCCGATGGATCATGAACGATACCTACTCAGACCCGAGCAGCTCTTCCGGATCCGGTGGTGGAGGTATGGGTGACGGTGCTCCTAGCATGGGTGATAACTCAACTTCGTCTGGTATGCCTGGTGCGGACTCTTCGGCTGGAAACGCCAGCATGGCCGGTGGTGCAGGTGGAACTGGAGGTGCTGGAGGCGCTGGTATGAACCTTGGAGCAGGCACGACAGTCACACCATCCATCGCCAACTACGCCTCGGACTCCGAAGTGTGCATGGTCTTCGTCAACTCCTGGTCCGGTGAGGGAGCCGACCGCAGCAAGCTCTACGATCAAGACCAAGACACCCTCATCAACACCGTCGCGGAGAAATGCAACAACACGATCGTGGTCGTCAACACTGCCGGCCCACGTGTCCTAGAGCAGTGGATCGAGAACGATAACGTGACAGCAGTCGTGTATGGCGGCTACCTCGGGCAGGAATCCGGCAACGCCATCGTTGATGTCCTGTACGGCGATGTCAACCCCAACGGAAAACTCATCCACACGATCGCGAAGAACGAGACTGATTATCCGGTCTCGATCTGCTACACCGCCGAATGCGACTTCGACGAGGGAGTCCATATCGACTACCGCTACTTTGACGCAAAGAACATCAGCGTCAGATATCCATTCGGACACGGCCTGTCATACACCACTTTCGAGTACGGCAAGCTGTCAGCCGCAAAGATCAAAGGCGCAGTCTCGGAGTCAAAGTACCCGACCGGGAAACTCGGCCTTGGCGGACCACAAGACCTGTTTGATGAGGCGATCTCCGTCGGCTTCACGCTGAAGAACATCGGCGATGTAGATGGCGCTGAGGTCGTGCAAGTCTACGTACAGTATCCCGCGGGAGCCGAGCAGCCACCGTGTCAGTTGCGCGGCTTCGAGAAGGTGGCGTTGTCGGCAGGTCAGGAGAAGGATATTTCTATTCAGCTTCGCCGCCGTGATTTGAGCTACTGGGACACTGTTGCTCAGAAGTGGGCTCTTGCGGAAGGTACTTACACGATCAATGTTGGAAGCAGCTCGAGGGATATCAGGGGATCGGCGCAGATTTCTGTCTTGTGAGATCACTGATCGCCACAAAACTCACCGGGGTGCGTATGGTGGCGGTTGCTGGCCAATAGCGGAGGACTCAAATGAATCTTGGATGTAGTAGCAGCTTGAATGCAAAGTGATACACGACTCCAGCCTACATTTCGGGGTTCTTCTTGAATTTTATCGTCATGATCGTCAGCAAATGCGACGGATCCGCAACGAACGTCGCACAATACTAGTGCCGTGTGGTGGCAAAAGTCGTTGGGATCGATACGACAGCGGAGGCGGCTGCAGACCCGGGAAGTAGTGCCGCGAAGATCCAGGTCCATTGTAGATAAGGAGACCGGTTTGCAGGCAGGGATGGTAACATGCAGCTTGCAATATGTGGGTAGACGTGGCGTGCTTGGACCCCGGGTGAGACTACCACGCAGCCATCCTTCACGCGCGAGAAGGATCAGCGGATCAGTTCCCCGATATCAGCCCTATGTCTCTGAAATGCGTCTGGAACCGTCATGGGAATGTAGCATTGCTGTAGCTCATAATATGTCAACTGCTCAGTACTGGATTGACTCGACTTTTTGAGTGCTGCGTTAGTTGAGTTCCTTCTTCAATCGATACCATCGATTGCAATTAGATGCGGCGGAACTCGAGAGCGAGGCTCAATGCACGTCGAGCTATAGCTGCACTGCACAGCATGCCGGGACCCCCGCCTTACCATTGTGCTACTCGTGGTTGTATATTTCGGGACTTACAAGTTTTCCGGCAGAGGTGGCAAAACCGGTAGGGTACATAACTTGACAGCAAGTCAGAATTGATGACATCTCGCTCTCTTCTCAAACCGCCACCTTGACACAGAATGTGTCCTTTTGTTCCATCAGCCAAGGCTTTGATGCAATTCGCTCGTCGTTGAAGCTGAGGTTGATCAACTACACCAGTCGTCGTTTGGAGAAGTGAAGTGGCGAAAGATGCCGAAGCGCGGCAAACTCGCACTGGCAGCCTGTGAGCCGTGTAGGCGGAAAAAGATCCGAGTAAGCCTCAATTACTTCCAGTATCCCGGGCTTGCCTGCCCAAGCAGAGACTGATACAATTAGTGCGACGGTGACAGGCCAATGTGTGGTGCCTGCAACGACAAGAATTTACAATGCACCTTTTCATCCCTACCAGGCCTCACCCGAACCGCCGCATTGAAGTCTGAGGTCTCCCAGCTCAAAACAAACAATGGCAGTCTTATCGAGCTGTACTGGCAACTCAAACATGGCAGCGCGTCTGATGCGTATGCGATCGTTGAGCAGATTCGGTCCGAAGCAAGAACAATCGACGTGCCGTCTTTTGCTGGCATTCAGCAGAGAAGTGCTGTCGGACTGCCGGATCCTGAGTCGATAGCCTCGTCCAGCGATACAGCATATCTTCGTTCCAGACAGCAGTCGGGGATCACAGGTCCTAGCGAAGGCGACGTGCAGAACAGTTCGGAAGACAGCCCGGACTCTTTCAGAGGTTTCCCGCTGTCATCCCTCATAGACCTCGAAGTAAGAGAAAGTCACTCCCGAGAGAGCACTACCACTGCCACAGGTGCAGGTGTCGACACGTCGCTATCCCCAGATTCCTGGGCCGGTAGTCGCTTTACGCTCGATCACAGTGGAAACAGCAACGCACTGCTTCGTCAATCACTGCAGTCCAACATGATCGCCATCCGCAACGGCTTCGAGGTCCAACGATCGCTCATATCTGAGCTCTTCTATTGCTACGAGCCCAAAGACTTCGAAGAGCTCTTCAAAAACTTGGGCACAGGACCGGCGAATCCGATTGCTAGCTCCATGCTCTGCGAAATGTGTGCGGTGGCGGTGGCATCCGGACAATATGTGCGGGATCTGATAGAGCCGGGCGTGCTTGACTACTGGTATGGTATGTCTCCGTCAGTGGCAACTCGATATCCGGCTAAGAGTGAAGCTGAGTCGTTCCAGATGCCGCGCGGCGACATTTAGACGACTGCATAAATTCCTCGCCGGCGAATGCCATCAAGGTCGTTACACTCTTGGGCCTGTGTAACGTGGTGAACAAGTCGACGGTTGCAATTGCATACTTCGGTGAGCCAGATAGGACACGTTTGAGATATTGAGGCAGCGGCTGACTTGTAGAAGAGATGGGACTCGGCCTCGCGGCAACGTATGTGCAACAGCAAAGTAGACATGGCGTTGTCGCTCCAGCCGAGGAGCTTGGTGAAGTTCTCCGCACTCAAAAAGCGCTTGCATTTTGCAATGCGTGAGTTCATTGTGTGCGAACAATCCTCTGGATTCCGCTGACAGCACGCAGGTGGCTTCAAGCGACGCTGGGCTATATCTCCCCCATGCCGACAGGACTGGATAGTGCTCTGAAAGAGGTATCTGCTTCTAGCACATAAGAAAATACCAAATACTGACAACTGACAAGGCCAACCGTTCGCCATTCGCGAGAGATCATGGCATGTTCCACGATGCGATTGCTGCCATCGCCAGTTTGAAGGCGAAGGTGATGCGAACTTTGTGTGTCTGTTCAGATGTCGCAAGTCTGCTGGTCTCGATCCAGGGCCTGCAGTGGGAGCTCCAAGGTTGGTATGGACGTCTTCCACGCGAAGCTCATCTCGTTCAGTTGGGTAGTGACGACCATCTCCCATTGAAGACTTCGGTTTACAGCCTTCATCTACTGCATTTGGGAGCTGTCATGCGAATTTCCGCCATTGCCTTGCTGGCCTCCGATCTCCGGGGGATCGGAAGACTCTGTCGCTCCAGCAGAAAGATCTTATGAATGGGGCATTGAGTGACGGCTTGGTTGCAGCACAACAGTCGGCGCGCGTGGTGGATATTATCGGTCAAGCCTCGAAGAGTCCTCCACACTGTTGGCTCACGATGTAAGCTGCCACCACTCGCGATTAGACACTAGGCGAGCCCAGCATTTGCTCACATTTTCTTGTCAGATACCAAGCGTACGTCTCTGGCATGATTCTCATCTACCATACAACGCAGCTCAGGATCGCCGGCTTCTCCGAAAAACACTCCACCAAGAGCTTCGAGTTGGCGAGGAATGCGATCGACGTCCTAGAGTTCTGCCAAACGCGGGACCCAGTTGCGCGAAAGTTCTTCACGTCCTTGTCTCGGCATTACGGACATTTGCAACAACTTGATCCCTCAAGTCCTGACACTGCTGGCCAGAGAGATTCTGCGGACTCACAGCCAGATGATTACCTGTTCGCCATTTGTCCCGAAGACACGACACTTCACGAAACCTCCGAGGAGCTTTCGCGTCAGCTGTGTAACCCGTACGCGGATGAAGGCATCATGGACCCGCAACAAATGATTGGCACAGCTCTGAACTCTCGTATTAGCGCCATACCGGAATCTCGAAGAATATCGCAGGGAGAAGAAGCTGTGAAGCCAGTGATTCCAGATTCCGAGGATGGCTATTTCATCGGCTCGAGCGAACCAAGCGGGTGGCTTGCAAAACGCACGTGTGTGACTTACTCGGGGGAAGCCATGGCGCAGGGTGGATTATGATGCCGCACATAGACTGCTGAACGATGTTCATTTGGAGATTTTGCAATCAAACAGTGGAGAGTGGCTCGTATGTATTGCGGAACCAAGCGCAACTGGGAAAGCCGTGGGTCATTTCATAAGACACCACGGCCCGTTGAATCCAGTCGCTCATCAGTACGCGGGCTTTAGATCCCTGCCTATATCAATGCGATTAGGCGAGGTTGGGATGTTGTTCTTTTGACGCATGTCTTGGGGTGTGGAGCCGTTCGTGGTCGGAGATTCGGGTCGGGACTCTCTGGAGTGTGTGGATCGGAGTCTAGTCGCATAAGAGGTGGCAGCCAAGAGAAACGCAATTGTCAATCTCGATAGTAACGGGATAACGAAGCATTCTTACATGTCAGGTAGTCATCAGAAGTTGTGACGAGGGAGTAGTGAGGTCAGAATCGAGACATCGAAACGGACATGGCGCCGACGCCGAGTCCCGGCGACCCGAATGACCAATCAGAAGTCGCGGTCAACACGACTCTCAAGCCTTTGAGCCGTGTATGCTGCCGTGCAGACGGTCATTCCTAGATTATTCGCATAAAAAACAAATATGGCTTGCACGGATCGCCTCTCTTCAAAGATATTAAGTCAACCTGGCTCAGATCTTCGTCATTTCGAGTTTTCTCTATCACACCCCTAACATTACGTACCCTTGGCTCGAGTCGCGTTTTGACACCACAAACAACCACACCCATGTCTCATCATTCCCGAGCGAGCAAGACAGCAGAAGGCACGCAACCTCTGACGGCCATTGCATGTGAGAAGAGACAAGGTTAACTCTTGGCAATCGGAACGATGAACTGATCAAAACTGATCACCAGGCGACGGATATCACACACCCAACACGGTATGCGAGGATACCCACCCTGAATACCACCACGAAACTGTTGGAATCAGCAACAGATGCCAATACTGTACCTCCGGCCCCGACACCTTTCTCAACGCCGCGTTGGAACAGAGATACCAGATTTTGCGCGAGCACACGAGCGACCACGAAGAACTCCTCGAGCTTCTTATCGCCGTGTCCGATGACGATGCACAGCGTCTACGGCACTGTCTACGACAAGGCGAAGAGATACATTCCTTGATCGCTTTGGGAAGAGACATGCAGAGTAGCAATAATTGTCTCGGAATCTTGGGTGCTTCGGGTCGACGGTGAATTTGCGCTTTTGACTGCGTTTGAAGAGCTGCGTGTACATATCAAAGTCCAAATGGACCAACTTTTCGTCTGAAATGTTAATCAGGAGGATCGACAGCGTCCTCCAAATTGCCTTGGTGTCATTTTCGGTGTCGGTACATAGGTACCGACTTGTAGACGTTCTCGAGGCTAACCCCAACATCAACCCTTAGATGTAGATGATCGGGCACTTGCGGAGAAAACTGAACCTCTTCTCTTCCCGCCCAAGTTTACGATTCTACGGTTCGCATCCCCGACACTTGCCAAACATTGGAATATTGACATGGCATCCGGCGCCGTGCACTTCCTTTTCGACGCGATAGCAAGTCTTGTTGCATTGGACGAGAGTGATGGGCTGTTGAACTCCAAGGCGGTTTTCCGTTCATTCGAACCGCAGAAAGAAATCAGCAACGCCCCCATCCTTTTGACAGTGGTGGTTTGTGCGAGAATACTGCAAGTACTTGTAAGTATGCTCTTTTCAAACTCATAGAACATACGCTTAGTAATGATAGGTACGACACGTCATTTTACGCATTCTTGGCACTTCTCTCACTGTGGCCTGCGTTGATGACAGCCGAAAAGGCACAGCGGATGAAGCGAACGATATCTCTGTGGTCCGTACGAGCCTCGTCGCCTCACTTCGCCGCTTGACATTCAGGAGATCCAAGATACTGCGCAGCCTGGCATACGCAGCCGCATATTCCGTTGTCTCGTCAATTTGTATTTCCTTGGCTTCTAATATCTCATCAAGCTACATTTGGCTTGCTGGCGCCGATATCATCACATCACTGCTACTGGAAGGCCTGCATTTGCGATGGACCCAAGCTCTCGTTTCCAAGACTTCGCCGACCAAAGGGACTTTCGCATACCCATGGCGAGAACTCTTACTGCCTGCACTGGCTCATGCTGTTGCGCAAAAAGTAACCACGGAGTTGCCTTTGCTCGTTAGTTCCGGATCCTCCGACCCCGACGCTCTTGCAAATACCATCGCGAGCAGAAGTATGGTTGGCTTGATCCTGGCTTTTCCGCTGCGTTTCTTCCTATTGTATCCTGCATGGGCTAGCTTGATCTGTTACGAAACTAGCTGGACAAAACGAGTCGCTCAAAGGCCCGGACCACGTACGGTCATGCAGGATCTCCATTGTTACTGGGACACGGTAAAGATGTGCTATCAAAGGGTTTTGATTCGGCTCGCAGGACTACACCTGCAAGCAGCTGGAATCTTGATCTCGATCGAAGCAGTCTCGTACGTGGTTTTCTCTACTCTATTTACTGGACCGGTCGAGCAACTATGAACTGCCCATCATTCGTACTGTCCAAAGTCTAGTCTATTTCAACTAGGCCTGCGGCTTACGATCGTTGTCCGGAAGCTCTGATGGCCAGTGTGCGACCGTGATGGCATCGCCAGTTAGGGTGAAGTTCATCACTACCGAGCGCTCGTTGTTGAGCGCGAGAGAGTAATCGCCAGGATAGACCACGAGATCGCCATTGTCAGCAGCGCGCGCGAGGACTCCAACGGGCACATCAATCGCCACAGTAGTCGACCCGCCAGGAGCGACCTCTGCTTCTCGTGTGATTCCAACAAGCCACTTGATCGGACGTGGAGTCGGGCCACTGGTGGTTGAAGCGAACAACATGGCGGAGTAGTCAGATGCTGTTTTGCCGGTGTTGGAGACTTCGGCCTTGAAAGTGAGCAAAGGCATCTGCTCGATGAACTCATAGCCGCCATGAGGCTGAGCGAAGAACTTGGTGATGTTGTAGCTCTGGCTGGCTGATGCGTTCATCGCAAGTTTCTCTTCGAACGTGGTGTAGAAGAGGCCATGCCCGAAAGCATAAACCGGCTCGCCAGTGTACCACATGTACGTCTGGCCAGGGTTGTCTCCAGATGGGCGGAGGTCCATGTCGAGCTGGTAGAAGTCGTCTGCGTATGCGGCTGGGTACTGAGTTGTTACCAGGCGTCCAGCGGGTGCTCGCTTACCTGAGATCAGATCGTAGAGGGCCTGACCTCCGCTCTGGCCAGGGTAACCGCCCCAGATGAGCGAGTTGACATTTTCGTTTTCCTTGAGGACAGTGCTATCGACTTGACCGCCGCCCATCTGCAATACGACCACTGGCTTGCCCAACTTGCTGAGTCGATCGATCAAGTCGAGCTGGTTGCCCGGCCATGTGATATTCTCTCGGTCCAGAGCCTCCGACTCGACGGTATTGTCGATACCGCCAGCAAAGATAATCACATCAGACTTGCGAGCAGCCGCCAGAGCTTCGTCGAAGAAAGTCTCGTTGTTGCTGGAGATGCCTGTACCTAGCGCATAGTTGATGGTCCTACCGGAGGCCTTGAATGCCTCCAGAGGGCTGATGGTGTATGGTGCAGTGGTGAAGTAGTTGCCCAGCATCTGATTAGTCGCATTCGCATACGGTCCGATCAAAGCGACGCTCGAATTACCTTTCAACGGAAGCGTGTTGTCGTTCTTCAACAAGACGATACCCTCGACGGCAGCCTCGTACGAGATATTCCAGGCGTCGGTCTTGACCACATCATCCCAGGTCAGATCGCGGTACATGCTGCCGTTGCCGTCGAAGTAGCCTTGCTTGACGAGCTGAGAGTACAGACGGGTGACTGCTAGCTCGATGTCGTTGCGAGACACATTTCCTTGAGTGAAAGCATCTTCCAGGAAGAACGAAAAGTCCGTACCGCAGTCAATGTCTGTACCGGCAAG
>JALGPY010000116.1:0-29213 GCA_023055425.1 Linanthus parryae | reverse complement strand
CTGTTGAAAAAGAGCAAATCGCCACGGAACAACTTCCACAAAGCGTCGATGCGCATGAAGATGGCTCGTCGAACGATGCGACATCCAAGCCTGACGACACCCTGGTCCCTAAAGATGCAAGTCAGTTGCAAGAGACCATCAAAGCGCTCGAGAACGAAGTTGAAGAACTCAAGGCAAAATTGAAGTACGCATGCCCCGATGACGTTGAGGTCTGGCGCTGACACTCGCCTGCAGAACACTCGACAAGTCGCTCGATGCGACGAAGAGCGAGGAAAAGAAATCAGAGGCAAAATCCGACGACCCTGCTTCTGCGAAAAAGCATGATCCGCCAGCTGAGATCACCCGAGTGCAAGAGCACCTATGGCGCAGAACAAAACCGGCAACGCTCGGCGCGTCTGGCACTGCGGTCCTCGTCGCAGTAGGCTCGCGGCCTCGTAGAGTCGACACCCACAGCCACGATACTGCCGAACCATCGAAGGCGACGGAGAAGCCGGCGCTGGCGCCTGACAAGCCGTTGACGACTGACGGCGAAGCGTCCGAATCGCAGGAAACTGTACCCAAGCGTTTTGCGATCAACTCACAGCGCCTGCTAACGGCCGTAACGAAACGCACCAAGCAGGACATCCCGGCAACCTCGAACACTTGGGTGCGTCCCTTCAAATACCTTCTGCATCACGAGAAAGAGATACGGGGCTGGACACAAAGAAGCAGCCGACCGCCACGAGAGTCTCTCGAACAAGGATCCTGAATCGGACGACCCGTCCGTCTCGATTGTGACTACAGTGCCCCACGGAGGATGAGGTCAGCAAGACCAGCAAGTCGGACAAACCTCAGACGCACCAAGAGAAGCTCGACGATGCCGCCAAAGACAAAGCACTCTGGGGATGCATCGTCGAGTTCATGGACAAAGACATGCGAGACATCTTCGAGATGCGCGAACGCGCCGGCCAGAGCGTGCTTGAAGAGATCGAGTTCGGGAACCTGTCATGGATATACAGGGCTGGAGATCTGGCATACCACAAGTTCATGATTGGCGGCAAACCGCGGCATCGGGCGTATCAAGTCATCCACGTGTCCGGTGGTCGTCAGATCATAGACACAGCCAACCGCTCGGAGGAGCCACTGAAGAATTATGGCGACAGGTTCGCCGACGACTTCGAAGACCTGGACGAGAAGCTCAGCAACTATCGCAACATGCGAGGCAAGTCCTCTGGCATGACTCCTCTCGTGGTTGACTGTTTCTACTTCGACTTTGACGGTAGCCATTGGGGTCCGCGGCCGCGGCGATTTGTCATTCCGGAATACACTGGGAGTCGCACCATTGTGAATCTCGAGGTCGTCCCATGGCGTTTCTTGCCCAACGGAACCAGCATTAGAGCAGAGCTGGTGGAACGCGGAAAGCGTTTTGTGGACACCGCAACTGGTGCACACAAACTATACAGTGGGCGTGGTCATCCAGACAAATGGCTCGAATCAAGCCAAAAAAGAGTCAAGCCACGAAGAGGTAATAAGACCTTCAAACTCATGAATGCATCGACGGCTGACAAGACTCAGATGAACTGTGATGTCGTTGTTGATCAAGGTGCGGGTGTTGAAATGATCCAGAGAACGGACTACCGATAACGACATGGATTTTGGTGGAGGTGTAATCGCAAAATCCACGGCTGTAGATGAGCGCGAAACTTTTGAGACGGCACCCTGCGGAATTGACAATTGTGTAGGCTGTACTGATATCTGGAAGGAAGACGTACTTGACCAGGAGTGCCGGTCGCAATACCTCGACAATACCGATCTGATCCAGAATGCTACTGTGGAGGAAATGCGACGAAGTGACGATCGCTTGATGCTTTTGCCCGTTCGCGTATACGCATACGCGCTCCAAGCCCGGAAGTGGCGCGCTGTGTGTATCGACGATATCTCGGTTTTGCCGCCGGACGAGAATGCGTTCGACAATCTTGTCTTGCCCCCTGAACAGAAGACGCTGATAGAGGCCCTCGTGAAGAACCAGATCAGACAAGCCGACTTTTCCGGCAGTGGTGACAACAAAAGCAAAGCTGAAAAGTACCATCACGGGTCGATGGACATTGTTCGTGGCAAGGGCCGAGGCTTGATCATCTTGCTGCATGGTGTGCCAGGTATGTACGCGAATCCATGCTTTGAATATTCGTGTTTGACTGGTTTCGGCAGGTGTGGGAAAGACGAGCACTGCAGAGTGCGTGGCCTCGGCGCTCAAACGCCCACTTTTCCCGGTGACCTGTGGCGATCTGGGGACATCACCAGAGGTTGTTACAAGTCGTTTGGAGGAGTACTTCACCCTGGCACAGAAGTGGGCTTGTGTCCCTTTTGCTGGATGAAGCAGACGTCTTCTTGGCCAGACGGGAGACAGGGGATGTCAAGAGAAACGCACTGGTCTCGGGCAAGTACATCCGCGATGTGAAACTCGATTCGAAAGCTGACAAGAATCAGTGTTCCTCCGCGTTCTCGAGTACTACGCTGGTGTGCTTGTTCTTACCACAAATCGTGTTGCCGAGTTCGATGAGGCTTTCCGGTCGAGGATCCATGTCAGCATTTATTACCCACCGCTGAAGAAGAAGGCCACTGAGGCTATCTGGAACATGAACATCGAAAGACTCAAGCTGATGGACGTGGATTACGACCCAGTCAAAGTCCGAGCATTCCTTGACCAATTCTGGGAAAAGACGAGAAGCAAAGAGTTGAGGTCACGCCGATGGAATGGCCGACAGATCAAGAACGCGTTCCAAACAGCACTTGCCCTAGCACGCTGGGAATTTCACGACAAGAATGACGAAGGAAAGCTGAAGAGACCAAGGTTAGAGACCAAGCATTTCGAGATGGTTGAGATGACCAGCAAACATTTCGACGAGTATATCGATGAAGCGGCCAGTAATCCAGAAGGAGGCGCGTACTCCTCCCGAGCGATGAAGCGGGGGTATAGGAAAGACGATGCCAAGGGCCTCGACTTGTCGCAAGCACAATGGGCGAGGGGACAACGCGATTCCCTCAGTCAGCAACAGGAGCACGCCGCTGAGCAGAACTGAAAGTCGCCATCATGATGCAAATACACTGGACAACTCCATGGCGGATGTATCCCAAGGAAGTGCAATGCCAGCGAACATGGACTGGCAGCAGGTGCAAATGATGATCAACGCGATGCAGATGCAGCAGATGCAGACGCCGACCAAGTCGCCAGGTCCGGCAGCCGCCAATCGCTCTCGCTACGCGGCGAGAAAAGATGTGGACTCAGATGATGAGTGATTTTGAGGGTAACAGAGGGTTTGGCGTTGCTCGTCCGAGATAGCTTTTGTAATGTGGCCAGTTGGATCCCTGCCTACCGTCCAAATTCCGTGTGCTTGCTTCCATGTCGCCCTCGGTCAAGTCAGCCTGTCGTGACGTGGCGAAGGTGGTGACTTAGCCAGTAGTTCCGGCAAGTGTAATAGTGAGCTCTTCTGGTTGGCAGACTCCTGTCCGGGGGGCTCTTTATCTGCACCGGCAGCAGAAGGCCCCAAGTCTGGAGGATGGCGTCGCTGAGAACCGCTGCATAGACGTATGAGCGGAAGTTTATGCAGCCAGATGCAATCACCGGTAGTGATGAGTCGTCAGCTGTCAAGGAGAAGGAACAAGATGCCATCGAGGAAACCTTCAAAAGGTTTGTTTGCAGGCGTCAACATGCAGTACCAAATCTACGCATCAGTACAGCACCTACCACGACCAGGGTTTCCACCTCGTCATCTGCAAACGCGCACCTCTCTGTGTAACACAACAGCGGCACCACGCGTCAACCTGTCTATGTTATCATCGTCTCGACGCGCTGCCATCTCTCTTCTGTAAATTCCCACTGCTACTCTTGTAGGTTTCTTTCCCAATGGCTCCCAGATCCCCAGCTCAGCGCCCTACGCGTACCTTGAGGCCTTCGGTGAACGAGCGACTACTGGCTGCTCGCACGGAGGAGCCGACCATCGGCAAGCCGAAGAAGCGTGCTGCAAAAGAACATCCGGCGGCGGCAAGCAAGAAGTAGAAGACAGCGCTGCCGGCCGGTCAGGCCGTTGAAGAGCCGACGGCAACTCAGTCAGAAGAGGAAGAGCCCCAGTACAAATCACGATTTGACGTCCTCCGACCATGATGACGAGGATCTCGAAGATCCCGACGCGCCTGAAGAGCTTGCACTCCAGCCAGACGAAAAAGACTGCGACACCGATGATGACCTGGACTACGCCTCTGACTCGGACGGCGAGCTTGAAGAAAGAATACCGACCTTCTCCGAAGACCACGATTTCGCCTTCGTCTGGCGCATTGAGGATTCAAAGAACAAGTCATTGTGTGAGAGCGTCAACGCGATCGTGCCCTTGGAAGCGGATTTTCGCACCGCTGGATGTCTTTCAGGAATGGTACCGCAATCAGCTAGCCGTGAACTTCAAGGACTATCGCTTCACGGGTCTCGTTTTCAAGGCCAGCTTCGACAACGGCGACGGGAGTGATGCGCACACTTTTGAGGGAGATCAAGATGGCTACTACGAGACGACCGGTCAGCTGGTGCAGTGGTCCATACGTAGCTATCGCAACGTGACCATGACCCTCACCGCGCGTGTCAAGAAGATGCCCCCAGCCGCAGCCGCGCTGGCACGGTCCACTCTGCGAAGAGCTGAGGGGCGCGTACCGGACCTTCGCACGAAGCTTGGAACCGGAGGCCACCTTGCTGCGCAGATCAGAAGGCAATGGATCTGCAAATGGATAGACTGTCCGCGCTTCGGACGCACTTGCTGGTGGGGAGTCAAGAACGTGCCCCAATATCACGTTCCAATCCAGAGGGCTCACATACACGCTTGGTCCCGTGGAATGTTCGACGGCAAACTCACTCCAAAGGATCCTGGGGGGGGGGGGGGGGGGGGGGGGGGGGGGGGCTCTCATACATCGGATGATGCGCCTCCAGCATGCTCAAAACAATTGCGAACGCGTCAGCTCCGCCTGTCCAGGTTCACATACACAACTATGGCTCGGTTTCTACCTTCCAGCAAACCATCCAAGCCAACGGGGTCAACCTCAACATTTCCGACTACGGTCCAGAGCACGGTGGTGGCGACGCGTTGGGCAGACTCCGATTGCCTGATTCACCACTCTCGGCGATGGAGCAACTTGAACAGTTCAAGACTTGGTGTCTGGTCCACCCCCGCCTGGCGAGGTGAGCGCTCGAAACTCGAGACGATCATGTCCACGCTTGAAGACAACGGTTACGATGTGGAGGAAATTGCCTACGTTGATGCCACAGAGTGGGGATATTGTGGCCTGCATGAGGCAGATCGCATGAGGACAAAACAGCTCCGCAGAGGCGTGGATGATTGGGCAAGGCGCTCAGCGTCGTGTTCGTTCTTCATGAGACGATGGATGATGGATGAATCGTGCTGTTGTTGTGGGAGTGGAGCAGCTTGCTGGCAAGCGTTTGACGAATATATGATTAACGAGTATACTTCTACATTTCTACGTATGCACATTGACATTAGCTTTCGGTTTTTCATAACACAGACCTGTAGAAGTTGGTACCTTACTGTATCTTTAAATTTGGCCTCAGGCGAATCCATGGCCACGATCTTCAAGCACACGGTACCAAAATCCCACATGGAGCAGTTCTTCCGTTAGCCGATTATGGGTTGCGGTGGTTCCAGCCGGCACATACCGATATTTAATGGAATGCTCCATTGAGACACCAAATTCTCTCATCACCGAAAAGAGTACCTAACGTTGGTGAGACCACCATAAGAGAGCTTCCTTCAATACCGTCTGTTCCACATTGCAAACTCAATATATGATTCGTGAATACTATCAAATGATCTCGGCCAACACGTGTAACTTCCAACAGGCGCTATTATTCAGGGAAAATGAGGAGGATGCAGAAAACAGGGATCAGTAAATGTGAAACATCCATCCGTGACCAATGAAATAGCCGAGCTCCACACAACGGCGCGTTACAGCTCGCGACTTCTCGACCCTGGCATCAACACTGACACATTTGTGCCTGCCCCCTGTGTTACTTCCCTCTAACCAGGCCAGACAGAGGTCCTGACAGAATTCCAGCGACAGCGTCCGTACGACGCCAGACTTACTCACCCGCATCAACGCATAATCGAGCATCTCACGCCAACAACGACAACTCAATCGAATAAATACCCCGCGAAGAGATTGCGACAATCGATAATGGCAGCGGCAAACGTATCAGGCCTTCCTGGCCACGCCCAACGCCTCGGCCCTAGCGCCTAACGCTTCGATAAACTACATCACAACGACCACAGCCATCCACGAACCCGCCGCTATCGTCAAGCACCTGCAGATCCAGCAGAAGCAGGTCGTCAAGAAGGACGAGAAGATCCTCTTCACCCTTGAAAGCGACAATGGCGTTTGCCTCGAGACCGAGATCACCCTGCAATTCAACAATGGAGGCGGCGCATTCCCTCCCCGGCATGGACGAGAACGTAATCGACGAGCGCGTTGTCACCTTCCCGCTCGTCCACATTGTCAACTTCGACGCGAACGGCAAGATCGCCCAGATGCGGCCTCTACTGGGACCAGGGCACTCTGCTCAAGCAGGTCGAGGCCATTGGCCGTACAGGCCGCAACTGGCCAATCCGGGAGGGTGAGAAGCTGGTGGAGGCAGTCAAGAGCAGCATCAGCGCGACGGGATACACAGGAAGTAGCCCGGCCGGTCGTGGGCAGCACGATGTTGTGATCAACCAGCACAAACGCGGAGAGAGTGTGACCGCAACCCCGCGATCCTCACGCAACCCTTGCGCTTTTCGCTCCGCGCGACACGAGCGCGGATGCTGGCAGCGCTTACGACGGGCCCACTTTCTCTACTCGCCCATCGGCGAAGCCAGCTCCCAGGGATTACGGCGAGTTGTTCGTGGGCGAAGAAACCTCGGCCGGTGGTGACTACCGCGACTCCAGCCCGACGAGGATCGACGGCCCGAGCTGTCAAGGCTGGTGCTGGCAAGCACGTCCCCGGCAACCGTCTTTTCGACGAAGACGACCCGCTGTCGCAAAAATCGCCTCCTGGCGGCAAGAAAACATACGAACAAAAGTACGACCACTTCGCTTTCGGCAATGGTGAGGATGCTAAGCAACAACGCCCAAGCAGCGACAGGAGCAACGGCAAATCACAGGCCACTTTCAGCTTTGAAGACTTTGCGACGCCGCCCAAGGTTATTGAGAAGAACAAGCCTGATTACCAGCGTCATTGGGGTGCCGGTGTCGACGAGGTAAGTCGTCCTGTTTTCATAGGTTCTAACGCTCGGTCTAACGCGATTCCAATAGGACGAAAACTCGCAACCAACCCGCAAGCCAGCCAAAGAAAACGCCCGTCCCGAGCGCCACACCATGCTCGGCGAGCTCGAGCCCACCTCCCCCGTCCAGCCACGCAAAATCTACAACACCGCCGGTGACGGCATGGGCGGCCGCAAGGGCGCCTATAACCCCATCCTCGGCGAGTCCGACAAGAAGATCTACACCACCGCCGGCGACGGCATGGGAGGGCGTAAAGGCGCTTACAACCCCATTCTCGGCGAGTCTGACAAGAAGATCTACGTGACTGCTGGTGATGGTATGGGTGGTCGCAAGGCTTCTGGGCGTGTCTGGGGCTTCGGAGATGAGAGTGATCCTGAGGTTGAGAATGAGTCGCGGTCTAGGGGCCGTCGGAACTAGGAGTGCTCGCCGGTGAAGAGGACCAAGTTGTTGGGGTGATGAGTGGATGCGTTTGGATGGATGGACGAGAATGAAGTTTGAAGGATGAAGAGGGAGAGGACTTACCGCATGGGCGCGTTGCTTTTGACGCTTGCGCGGATACATTGTTTGGACAGCACTCAGCATCATATGCCGTTGCAGTTTTGGCGCGTTGTTTGGATTTGGTTCGCGGACCGACTGCTAGATTGGGAATGTCGATTAGTAGTAGTAGAAGCATTGCCTAGGAAGGCGAGCTTGCTTTCACAGCAGTGCAGAGTAGAGCTGATTATGAGTGTATGGATGAATTGTCATCTCAATGTTCATGCTAAACTTTGCTGATGTTCGTTTTCAGCGACTTCTGTTGTCTCGAAATCATCTTTGCACAAGCGAGATAATGGCAAGATTCTGTCGATGAATTTTAGTGTTGCTACTCGATCGGGATTCAGTAAGTGGTGGCATCAGCAGCTTTGGTACATTATAAACATGTTGTTACCGGTGAGATTACATGTATGTGTTCGACAAACTTTGGCATGTACTGAGCATGTAACATGGTCGGGGTGAAGTCATGCCGAGCGGAAAGTGCAACGCGTGCCGGAAAAGTTAAAACGCGTCCCAACGTGACACATGACTTCAATGAAGCTGTCCATCCTCGTCTTCAATTGACAACATCTGCTAGCCGCTTCATCCAGCAAGGTTTTCGCTGGCAAAAGCTCTCACTCCTCCGAAGCGCTGCCTCTAATTGGCCTCATCGGCACGCTGCTGCCTGCTATCGTCCAAGCTCGAGCTCGAGACTCTCTTCCCTTCCATCACCACCGTGCCCTCACGCCACGAAACCAGACAAATACGCATCCCCCTTCGAACATCCCTCCCATCGATGATACATACCTCTCGCGCATTATAGCCCTGGCCTACAGTGCTTTCCAGGAAGGCTCAGGGCCGATCGCGGTGATCAGAGTCGCAAGTTGAAGAGAGCGTGATTGTGAGCTTTGAAGAGCATCGTGTATAAAGTTTCCACAGTCTACCAGACTTCATCCCTTTGTTGCCTTGATACCTGCTCCCACAGCTGGATGCCTGGCCAGACTCTGGTGCATGCTTCTGCTGCTATCCGCTCTGCTGCCTGGTGCCGAGACCTCCACTAGTCCCAAGGCGGTTCTCAACACATCATTGCGCAACAATGGAGGACGACCTTACGCAAGCGACGCAGTCGCAAGCCCAAGACCCACGCCGAATGGGTCGTAACCACTCTGGACTCACTGAGGAGGACATCGCCGACCTGCTCTGCATTCTGCACCCATGTTCGCCGGCAGCTTTCAGGATTGTTGCACATACCGCCAAACGCTCGCCGCATCACGTCCTGCAAGGTCACGGCTACGACAGATACAACGATGGTGTTAGTCAGGCCGTATTGGAAGAGCAAGAAACGTTCATTCTACAACCTTCGACATCAACCAACGCGGCCCAGGCGATGGACTTGGCCTTGCGTTTCTCTGCTACAGTGATCAGACCATATATGGGCTTCGTCTTTGGACGCAGCGCGCAATTTTGCGATATCGTGCTTGATACGGACACAGTCAAGCGCATCAGCAACGTACATTTCCGGATCTTTGTCAACGAGTCAGGCGTGCTCATGCTAGAGGACGTTTCGACCAACGGCACCATCGTGGACGACGTTGTTCTACGCAGCAAAGCCGGGACACAGACACGCATGTTGACCGCCGGATCGATCATTCAAATCATCTCTCCGAAGGCGGAAGAGATCGTCAAATTCATCGTTCGCATTCCAAACAGAGAAAACCACATTGAAGAGTACGGAGCCAACGTCGACCGGCTACTGACCCAAATGGCCGCATCTGAGGCCGAGGCACATGCGCAAGCTGGTGCTGTGCAGGTGCCCAAGAGAGCAAGACCTGCTGCTGCAACAACTCAGTCTGGTGGAGTGCCCATGTCGCTCGGCCGCTTCGGCATGCACTGGAGTGGTGGCGACAAATACAACGTTGTAGGCCATATCGGCAAGGGAGCATTCGCCATGGTGTACCAGCTTGCCACGAAAAGTGATGGTCAGCTCTTTGCCGCCAAGGAGCTCGAGAAGCGAAGATTCATGAAGAACGGCGTGCTGGACCGTAAGATCGATAACGAACTGCAGATTATGAAGGCTATCAGCCATCCAAACGTCGTGCAGTACGTCGAGTATCAAGACTTCGGACAACACCTTTACATCATCATGGAGTTTGTGCCTTGCGGCGATCTGCAACACTACCTGAACAACTACGGCCACCTGACCGAACCGTTGGCGAAGATCATGTCGTTCCAGGTCTTTGATGCGCTTGCTTATCTTCATAGGAAGAAGATAACACACCGTGACATCAAACCTGACAACATCTTGCTCGCCGACATGAGTTCTGCGAACTTCACCGTGAAGCTCTCGGACTTTGGTTTGTCAAAAGTGGTTAACAACGACGAGACGTTTCTGAAGACCTTCTGCGGCACGCTGCTATACTGCGCTCCAGAAGTCTTCCCTCAATACGACATGCAATCAACAAACCAGGGCAAAAAGCGCGGACGTCGAGGCAACTCGATGGCGCCACACAAGTTCCACAGCTACAGTCAGTCGGTAGACGTCTGGTCCTACGGTGCAGTGTTGTGGTTCGCTCTTTGCCTCCAGCCACCTTTCGAAGGTGTGGCAGATGCTACCGGCGACGGCATGTTCAAAAAGATCATGATGACTTCCCTGGACACCACCGAGCTTCATCGAAAGCGAGTCTCGCAAGATGCCATTGACTTGATGCTCGAAATGCTAAACACAGATCCCTCCGCGCGGCCGTCGCCGATTTATTGCCTCAGCCACAGTTGGTTCGGAGAAGAAGCTTCCGTCGTCAAAGGCGCAGACCGAACAGCTGCGGAAGGTGGCTTGCATGTCATTGCCGAAGAACCCAGCTTTGCGAACCTCAGTCTTCGGGAAAGGGCGGGCGGGTTCGTCGACAGCCAGACGAGCGACTTCGACTTTGACTCTGGCGATTACAAGTTCTTCGACGCGCGACAATCGAAGCGTTTCAAGTCGGAGGTATTCAGGACGAATGCTGACGGGTCTCCCATGGCATCGAGCGGTGAGATCATGTTCGACAACATACCAGAGGGAGAGCTAGAGACCCAGAACAAGCAATCCGTCACGAGCGCCGTCCATCCCCGACTGTTTGGTGAGATCAGTCAAACAGCACTTGCAGAATCTGGTGCTATCAGTGCCGCACTCCCGCGCACCGAAAGCTACACGAGCTCGGTTAAGAGTCGAGGTTCGAGCAACGGCGACAACTTTCGCGAAGACAAGGACAAGGCCAGAGGGCTGTTGGCATCTCCAAGCTTACTTGGCGCTGAGTCGCTGGTCCGCGACATGCACATGGACTCTCCGTATCACTCGGGCAGCTCGCCTGGAGGAGAGGCCGTCGAGCCCACGACTCCTGCCTCGGGCTCGCGTCATACAACCGCGGGAGCAGAGCAACAACGCACGCCTACTGCCCAAGTGACCCCGAAGCCTCTCAATGGCCAGTCTACTTTCAGCCGTCAGATCAAACTCGAGATCTCGCCTTCTTACTTCTACGACGTCAACGATCCGAGCACTCACAACATTGAGTATGCTTCGAAGGTCAGTGGGATTGACTTTGCTGCGAAACCGGGCTACTTGGAGAGTGAGAAGTCTGTGGCGAGCGACAAGCAGGATCCGCCTTCGAGGCTTCCGCCGGGTGGGTCTCATGGATCGTTTACACATGATGTGGACACGAAAGACGCGTCTCCGGACGCTCAAGGCGGCAACGTGGATCTTGGAGAACAGCTTGATTGGCGAAACGAAGGCTCGAGATCTCAGGACTCCCAAGACCACGTCGGAGATCACAAAGAACAGCCACACGAGCCATACAACGACAGTCATCACTCTGACGACTCCCAATCGAACGACATCACGCTGCCACCGACCACACAAGATATTACAGGCATCGACTTCGGACCATCAGAATTTCTCAAACCCCCGCCGCGTGTCGGCAGGCTCGCCTCAACACCAGATTCCTACACGCCCAAGGGCCCAGTCACACTAAACTTGAACTCCCGCCTCACCACCTGGGGACGTGCTCCATCCAACACCCAAGTCTATCCCGACCCAACCGACACCCGCGTCGGCAAGCGCGCCCTGATGCTCTGGTTCCACGCCAGAAACATCGACAAGATCCCCGAGGGCGACGACTCTTGGACGAAACTTCCAGGCTTGCACTGCATCATCTCGACCGAAAGCAGCGCCGGCGTTTTCGTCAACGGCGTCCACTTGAAGCGCGGAGAGGACGGGAAGAGGCAGTTTGGCAGGATCTACACCGGCGACCAGGTGGTTGTCTGGAAAGAGGCGGGAAAAGCGCTGAAGTTCTCTTGCGAGTTTTTGCAGGGTGAGGGCAAGGATGGGAGGCCTGTTGGTGGGCCGCGGTTCAAGATCGAAACTGAAGGGGCGAGTGCGAAAGTCAAGGGGAAGGAGAGGGAGATTTGAAGCGAACGATTATAAAACAAGAGAAGAAAAGAGGATTACACATATGGCGCGGGATTGTTGAGCATGAAAGAAAGATTGATATCCCATACGCAAAGCAAAGCATGGTGTTTGGTGGGATGGGCCTGCCGTTGAGCGGGCATAGATTGTACTTTTTCCGAGTCTTGACGGGGATTTGGTGGAGGTTGAGGTCGGATCTCTACTCTGTCTGGCTTTCTTCGAAGATGAAGTAGACTTGAGACAATGTTACAGAATGAATGAAATGTTTACACAGCATCGCTGACTGAACTAAGTTAGACTCGTTTTAGATTTCTTCAAGACTACGAAGATGGTATGTTCACTCTAATTTACCCACTCCAATTGACAGAATCCATGGAAGAGGGACGCAGTATTGCTGACTGAACCATGTTAGACTCGTGTTCTTCGATATCTCCACAACCATGAAGATGGCTGAAGTATATCTAACTTACCCCCAATTGACATGTGATGCTGTTGTGGAGTAACAAAACATGCCGGCATTTACCCGGCATTGCTAAGGATTAGTAACGGCCTCCATTTCTGTTTCCTAACACTAACATCCGCACTCTACCCCATCAACGATATCGCTGCTACTCCACGCCGCCGGCGCGCCCGGCCTTATCGCATACCATTGGCACCCCCTGGTCCTGGTATCAACCCCACGATCGCATCCTCTGAAGGCTGTTCCCTTGGCTTTACCTAAGAATGCACGTTCCTTGATTGACACGTTCCCCAATGTCAATCTGACGCCTTGGGGACGTGGGAGCCTGGAGAACGAATTTCCACTACCGAGACCGACCCCAGACGCATTGCAGTTCCTATCAACCCTGCACAGTTAGGGCGCGCCTCGTTATCGCTACTTCAGAAGTAGCAGGCACTTGCGAAATCGCAGCGCCATGATGATGTGAGCTAGGCAAGGGCATGCCGTACTCTTGGTACTGGCTATCAGTCGATACGCCTCGCTGGTCTGGTCTGGCGGCTTTTGCCACGGCAGGGCAGGACAGGCATGCTCGTGGCAGAACATTAATATATGTAGGTTCATCCTGTACCTGGTTGGTGTTTACTACTACTACTACTACACATGCACGTATAAATCCCCTGCTGTTCTACCCCAGAGCATCCAGCCTCTTCTGCGTCGTCGCTCTCCACATCTGGCTCTGAATCTGGCTGGCTCTCTCACATCACAACAATGCTTCCCTCATCATCAGACGAGAAGAAAGGCCCACCCCCCGAATCCTACCAACAATCCGACATCGAACACGATGCCTCCGGCGCGAGCGCAATCGCCGGCGGCGTCTTCAACGCCAACGACAACGAAGAATTCGAAGTCTTCAAAAACAACCGCCGGCGTCAACTTCCGCACAGTCGAATGGCCGCGCGCCACAGTAATCTTCCTAAAAGTCATCTTCGCCGTCGGCGTCCTAACAATCCCAACCGCCATGTACGATCTCGGAGCCGTAGGCGGCACGCTCAGCGTCGTCGGCTGGGGCTTGCTGAACACGTGGGCGGCGGTGATCCAGGGCGATTTCAGGAACAATCATCGCGGGTGTCATGGGATTGCCGATATGGCCGAGGTCGTCGGCGGGCCTGTTGTTAGGGAGATCACGGGCGCGTTGTTTATTGTTGCGTATGTGCTCTTGACGGGGTCTGGGATTTTGGGGGTCTCGATTGCGTTTAATGTCTTTTCGGGGCATGCGGTTTGCACCAATTGGTTTTCGTTTGTGGCGATGATTTTGATTATTGCTGCGGCGAGTTTTAGGAAGATGTCTCAGGTGAGTTTGAGAAACCTTTTTTTGATGGCGAAGTCGTTTCGTCGAAAGATCATGGGGACCCTCCATCGACGAAGCCAGACAACGAAAAAAAAAACCTCACTAACACAAAAACATCCAGATCGGCTGGCTAACCTGGGCGGGCTTCGCCTCCGTCTTCGTCGCCGTCTTCATCGTCGTCGTAGCCGTAACCCAAGTCGACCGCCCCGCCGCCGCGCCCCAAACAGGCGACTACGAGCTCGGCTTCTACGCAATCGCGCACCCGACCTTCTCAGCCGGCATAGTCGCAACCTGCTCCATCTTCGTCTCCTACGCCGGAACCTCGGCCTTCTTACCCGTCATCAGCGAAATGCGCGAGCCCCGCGACTTCCGCAAGTCCCTCTACCTCTGCATGGCGATCGTCATCGCGTCCTACACGTCTTTCTCGCTGGTGGTGTACCGCTATTGTGGGCAGTGGGTGGCGGTGCCTTCGCTCGGGTCGGCGGGGTCGACGATCAAGATTATTGCGTATGGGGTTGGGTTTATTGGGTTGTTGGTTTCGGGGTGCTTGTACTTGCACGTCGGGGCCAAGTACGTTTTTGTGCGGATTCTGAGGGATTCGGAGCACTTGCAGTCCGACACGTGGGTGCACTGGGGCACTTGGCTCGGTTGCACGACCGGGCTGGGAGCGATTGCGTTTATTCTGGCGCAGGCCATTCCGATTTTCAACTACTTGCTTAGTTTGACGGGATCGCTGTGCTTCGCTCCGATTGCGCTGTCGTTGCCTGGCTGGCTCTGGTGTTACGACAATATGGCATGGCGGAGGGGGAGTCTGAGGCAGCAGGTTGTGTTCTGGATCACGGCTGCGATGATTCCGCTTGGGATGTTTATTTGCGTGGGCGGGACCTATGGGGTGGTCGTGCAGATCAAGGAGGCTTATGCTAGTGGGCGGATCGGTAAGTTGAATACTACTGTGGATGGGATGTGATTTGGACTTGGGAATGATTTACTGACCACTCATGCTTTTCTTTAGGTTCTGCTTTCTCCTGTGAAGACAATTCGGGAACGACTGCTTCTTAGTCGACGCAAACCACCATGGATTTGCACAGAATAGACTCGATAGAACGATCGAACAGAGCATCAGTCAACATTTCTTCAAACAGGACCCAACCGAACTCACATCCTGGCTAGCTCATCAACCCCAAAAACCTCACCTGTGCAATAGGGATGTCAGCGGGTATCTGGCAGACCATCAACTCTACGAATATCACAATCTCGAACGCAAGAAATCCACATCTCCTGCAGTTGTTCCTTGCCGATTCAGCAGGAAACGTACATTTAGAGCGCCACCAAGAACCGCACCAGAGTCGCCAAAAGTAGTACTCCAATGGTGATAAGACAAGACCATACCAAACCAGCCCCGAAAGCTACTACATGCGCACAAGACTTGGTTCATACAAATAATCAATGATCATTTCGACAAAAAAACATACAAGTGGGTGACACTAATCCTGCTTACCCCAAGTCCCAGGCGAGCCAGGTATCGGTATGTTGCTCTGTAGAGTTAGATGTGGTGATATCAGCGAGATTCTTTGTTTCTAACACATCGAAAGCCCGGGGTTTGTGCTCCTAATGCGCTGAAAGAAGGGGACCATCTATCAATAGAAAAATACAAGATAAGGAAGATGTCTAGTACTGTTTAAACGCAGGGACATAAAGGTTCGTTATAGAGATCATTCAAGCAGCTAGGTAGTTGAAGCTAGACGGACAAGCAGTAAGTCAGAAGCACAGCAATTCAAGGATGTTTCACGCAAAGACAACGGGAACCACAATAAAACACACCCATTCAAATGAATCCATGCTTTTAGATCAATGAAGCTCTATCTCGAAACACTTCAAATATCTTTACAGCAAACTCGTCTCTCTCAAGATAACACGCCAAGCGTCAAAGGCACTACTCAACCCTCAACACCCTAGGCCCCTTCCTCTTACCCGCCTTCTTACGCTTGTTGCCCTTCCCGAAGCTCGTGGCCTCCTGCAGCGTCCTGCCCAAGTTGTCGGGCTTCTTGACCTTGTAGATCCGGATGATCCAGTTCTCGCTGGTGAAAGCCTCCTCGACGGTGCTGAGCTCGGGGCCCTCGGCGGGCAGCTTGGAGCCGCGGACGCGGTCCTGGGCCTGGCCGGCGGGGAACAAGGAGTTGTAGTTGTAGTACGACATCTTGTACATGAGGCTGTTCTTCATCGTGTCGGTGGCCTGGTCGTCGACGCGGTACTCGCCGCGCGGGGTGAAGAAGTCGCGCTCCTTGACCTCGTCGGGCCAGATGCCTGTGATGTTGTTAGTTCGTGAATTTACGTTGGTGGATGTTATGTTTGCTCACCTTCAGCAATCCTGACCATCCAGAGGAACTTGTTGATGTCGTCACCGGAGTATCCAAGAAGACCACCGAAGACGACAAGCACGTAGTCGACTTCGTGCTGGCGCATGATCGGCCAGCTGACCTCCTCGCGGGAGCTCATGGCCTTGCCGACAGTGGCAATGTGGGTGTTGTTCCAGGTGTTGTTGTCGACAAGAGTAGGGCGGTCGGCCATGCCACCAATCTGGTAGCCGTAGTCCCACCAGCTCATGATCTTTGCGTTTTGCTCGGTGTTCTGACGCAGCCAGTAGTAGGCCTCACGGTAGTCGTCGATGATGTGCTGGCTGCCGTCGGGCATCTTAGACGCAAGCACAACGGAAGGCGAAGAGTAGGCGTTGCTGGTGACCCAAGTGCAGTGAAGGACGAACAGCAGGAGGTATGCGGTCACGGCTCCAGTGATAACGGACTTGGATAGGTAAGAGTAGATGCCGACCAGAGGAGATTTGGTCGAACGCAGGGAGTCGGTGGCAGACGCGACCTTGTCCTTGATGGTGGCGGAACCGTTGGCAGAGCCATTAGTCTTGGTCTTGCTGCCCTCCTCATCGGGGCTTGTGGCCACCATATAAGTGTCGAGGATCTGCGAAAGGGCAATGGCTGCCGCAACACAGACAATGGGAGTGAGAGTAAGCATCAGACGGACCATCACACCAGAGAAGTAACTGGCGAGGACGGCGTAGATTACGACGAAGACCTGCTCGTCCTTGAGCTCACGGAAGCACATGTAGACACCGGCCGGGAAGAGCCAGATGAGCATGTTGAGATCGAAGAAGAACGCGGGCCAGGCAGTCGGCTGGTGCTCGGAGACGGAGGCGATGATGGGAATGTGAATCTTGGCGTAGCCAGTGTCCCAGAGAGAGTAGAAACGACCAGTCCAGGGAGCGATCGTGCCAGAGACGGTCAGCAAGACCAGCACGCCAAAGGCACCGCCAAAGACGATCAGGACCATCCAGCGGAGCAGAGTCTGGAACTGCTTGGAGGGCAGCTGGTAGCGAACCCACTCGGCGAAACCGACGAGCTGCATCAAGCCGAACACACCAAGCGAAGACATGTGCTCGCTACTCCTAATGGGCAGGAAACCGACGAAGGGAATCTGCATGCTGGCCAACGTTCCGAGGGCGTACCACGTGGTGTAGCTTACGTACAGCCTGGGGCTGAATCGACCCATGCAGATCAGAACGAAGGCGTGCAGAGGCAGCAAGTTTGTAATGAAGACGTATCCACCCCATGCGCTGACCATGTATCCGTAGAAGAGCGCAGTCAAGCCGCCCCACATGACGCTTCCAACCTTGACGGCCTTGATCCAGAGGTAGAAGGTGAAGACCAAGAGGAAGATGGCAATGGCCTCGTTGTCGTAACTACCAGCGACGGAACGCGAGATGTAGCCAGGCGCAATGCCCATGAAGATGGCGGCGAGCAGACCGGCCGACGGGCTCGTGCTCATCTCAGAGGTCAACAGGTAGCTGGCGAAGGCGGTCAGGCCGGAGAAGCCAGGGGCGAGCAGGACGCAAATGTTGCGAATGTCGACGGGGAAAGTGAGCCAGCGCAGGGCGTGGTAGATGGCGCCGGATGTGACCATGAGGCCAGGGTAGAGGGTACCGCCGGTGACGCGGCCGAGAGGGTGCCATGTTCCTGGAGGGGAGGATTGTTAGAGGTGTTGTCGTAGTAGTATTGCAGAGAGGATACACACTGTCGTCGAACCAGTCCCAGAAGTTGGCAAAGCCATGCTGGACGAGGTATTTGGTGGCTCTGAAGTTGAACCAAGGGTCGACTGTTTCAATGGATTGTGAGCGATTGTCCACTGGTATTTGCTGTAGTAAATCAGGGTACATCAATCAACTTACATTCGTGAATGATGCTCTCGAAGCGGATGACGGAGAAGAGTCTGCTGGCAACGGCGGCGGCGGCAATGGTACACAGAATGATCAGACGAAGCAGACCGCGGGTGTTGCGGCCAGACTCGCCCTTGAAGAAGAAGTCGGCACCGCCAGGGGACGCAACTTCGGCGGCCATGTCTTAAGGAAGTGGGAGGGGATTAGCGAGTATTTGGTGTTGGTGACATTGAAGGGTTCAATGGTAGGGGAAGAGTGTCGTCGTCGTCGTAACTCATGAGCTGTAGCTTTGAACACGCAGCACCAAGTTGGCCTGACTCGCGTCATGCAGCTCGATTGCGGAGAGAAGAGCACAGAGAAGACTCGCCAGGGTCTCATCTCGCCGCTCGGGGGTCTGCTCAGCAAATGTTTCAGCGATGATTGTGAAAGACTGCTTCCTGCCATCTACAACACTGTAATTCACTTACACCCGCCCATCTCTCCATCGCGTCTTATCTTCTCAAGCATCGCCTAGCCACTACTCGGCGACTGCCCAGCAATTCCCACAGGCGCATTCACCAAACCCTCCGCCACCATGTATGTTGCACCATCTCGCTCCTTTTACACCGCAAGCGCATCATCTAACACCATCACAGGTACATCTTCCGCCGTGCTGCTGCACGCGCCGTTGCCGCTCCTCGCCAGATCCGGTACACTCCTCGCGTGACCAGCTTCCAATCCTCCATCCCATCTCTTTCCCGCACATTCCACCAGTCAAGATTATACCGCGCCGAGGAGCAGAAGAGTGAGACAGAGACTACATCTTCAGCATCTGCGTCCCAATCAGGCGCTTCGTCCGATGTCGATGCCGTTTCCGAGTCATCAGGCACCACCTCCGAGCCCCTAGGACAGAGCGAGCACCAGAGCGAGAACAAGACCGAGTCCCAGATCGAATCCCAGGCCGAGTCCATCTCTGAGAAGGCGTCCGACCTCGCCGAGAAGGCCAAGGAGACCGTTTCCGATGTTGCTGCAAAGGCCGCGCAAGCAGTCGGCGAGTTCAGCCCCTCCACCGACAAGGCTCAAGAGACTGCATCCGAGGTGACTGAGAAAGCACAAGCTACCGCCTCCCAAGCGGCCGAGACTGTGCAAGATACCGCCTCTTCCATCGGCCGCAAGACTCGTGACGCTGTCGATGCAAACTCTCCTTTCAAGTCCCACGACCAGTCCGCCCCGACCCCTCCCACCAAGATCCTCTATGTCGGCAATCTTTTCTTCGAGGTCACCGCCCCGCAACTTGAGGCCGAGTTCGCCAAGTACGGCGAGGTCACCAACAGCAGAGTCATCACCGACAACAGGGGCTTGAGCAAGGGCTTTGCATACATCGAGTTTGCCAACCAGGAGTCGGCCAACGACGCCCTCAACGCTCTTGACCAGAAGGTCTTCCAGGGCAGGAGATTGTCTGTGCAGTTCCACAAGCGCCGCACACCTGGCGGCAGGGAGAGGGAGAACAGGACCAGCCAGGGATCCGCCACGCCCAGCAAGACGCTGTTCATCGGCAACATGTCCTACCAGATGAGCGACAAGGATCTGAATGGTATGTTATAACAAGAGCTATGAAGTCATACCCGATCGCATCACTAACCATTCCTCGCAGACTTGTTCAGGACCATCAAGAACGTCCTCGACGTCAGAGTCGCCATTGACCGTCGTTCCGGTCAACCTCGGGGTTTCGCACACGCCGACTTCATTGACGTTGACAGCGCTGTCGCGGCCAAGGCAATCCTGGAGGAGAAGAGCGTCTACGGCCGCCAGCTCAGAGTCGACTACTCTGGTCAATCGGGCAGCAGACCCGAGGGCGACAGGCCTGACCGTGGTAGGAGATACGAGGGTAACGACAACAGGCCCGACCGCGGCAGCAGGTTCGAGCCGCGCGAGCGAAACGATGACTCTAGCAGATTCCAGAGGCGTGGCCGCGACGAGGAGTCCTTCTGAGGAATCAAAGTTGCGTCGATCCGGACATCAGATTGAGCTGTTCATTCGATCACAGAAGATGCACTGGACTGTATTAGAAAAAGCAGTGGAGCATGGAACAACAGCTACTCGCATTGCAATCAAAATCTTGGTGGCAGAGTGTAGGATTGGCAGGGGTTTGCCGAAGCCCATGGATGTGTTTTCGTGGGTTTGGCGCAGTGTAAAATAGAGGCCTCTGATTGTACTATAATGATACCCCAACGCATAGTCTCCTTTGGCTCCTGAAATGTATCAGGTCTCATATATGATCCATTCGATCTTGCAGCAGAGTTGTATCTAGACCAGGTCTCACTCGGATATCATTTCCATTCTAGCGCATGTGAATGTTTCATCTCCACCTTTGTCATAATAACCCCGACTCAAGGGACCTCGGCATGTGGCTTCGCTTTGCTTCTGTGCGGCGGCGACGTAGTTGACTTCCTTTCAAGTACTTTCGTGTTTGCTGCACACCTCCAACAATTACCTCGACTTAACTTGATTCCATCTACCGTGTTGGAAGTCACTGAAAACTTACCAATAATCTTCACATCTATCCGCAATCTCGCTCAATAAATCAACCACAACCCACCCAACCCCACCACCGAGCGAGCGACTCACAAACCCTCGGAAGAAAGAAAGAAAGAAAGAAAGAAACAACCTCACAAACCGACACGCACACACACACACCCCAACATGTCCTTTCTCGGCGGCCCCGAATGCTCAACCGGCGCCAACCCCCTCGCCCAATTCCAAAAGCAAACCGCCTCCGACACCTCCCTCCAGCGCGACCGCCTCGCCAGCCGGAACCCACAGCTCAACGGCTTCCGCTCCCAGCAAGGCCTGCCCGAAGATGCAGCATTCCAGGACTTCGCTCAGCAGGGCCCGCAGTTTGGCGGCGGCGAGCAGATGAACGGGAATAATGCGTTTCATATGGAGCAGATGAGGCGGGAGGCGGAGATGATTGGAGGTGGTGGTGGAGGGGCGTGGGCTGGGGAGTTTGCACAGCAAGGACCTCAAGGACACTTTTCGCCGGATGATGCGGCGGCTTTTGCGCAGGCGAGGGGTGGTGGTTCTGGAGGATTCAATCCGCAGGAGTTTGCACAGTTTCGGCAGGGCCAGATGAGTCCTTCGCAGAGGGCTGGGAGTCCGGCGTTCGCACAGCAGCAGCAGGGACCTGCTTTCAGGTCATCACCGATGTACGGCGGAGGCATGGGAATGGGAATGGGGATGGGGATGCAGAGGCCGATGTTCGGCGGTGGAATGGGCATGCAGCAGCCGCAGATGCCGGAGCAGATGCAAGGCAAAGGCAAGGGCCGGGTCCAAGAGCTGAGCGACACAGATTGGGAGAAGCAGTTCGAGGAGCTGAGCACAGATCAGACTCAGGATATGGATGCTCTGGATCGGGAGGCGGAGGCGGCGATCGAGAAGGAGCTGGATGGTGTCGATCGGTGAGTTTTGCCCTTTTCCTTTTGATACAAGCACGCACACACAGGGCTTTGCAGCTTACACGCTGCAGGTCCGAAACCAACTTTGGCGATTTCGAGTCGATTTGGAATGGCATACAGCAAGAAACTAACGCCACCAGGGACATGCTCGCCGAAGAAGAAGCGTACAAGCACTACGGCGACGAGGCCGACGCTTGGAAGAACTTTGACGGCGCACAAGGATTCGACAACATGCGCCTGCACGACCAATTCGCCGGCGAGCTAGGCCACTACCTGTTCGAAGAAAACAACCTCTTCAAAGACGTTCCCAACGCCTTCGAAGAGGGCATGAAAATCGTCCGCGAAGGCGGCAACCTCTCCCTCGCAGCCCTCGCCTTCGAAGCCGCCGTCCAACGAGACGAGAACTTTGTCGAAGCCTGGGTCGCGCTCGGCCAAGCGCAGGCCCAGAACGAAAAGGAATCACCCGCCATCCGCGCGCTGGAGCAGGCCCTTAAACTCGACCCCAACAACCTCGAAGCCCTGATGGGCCTCGCAGTCTCCTACACAAACGAGTCCTTCGACTCCCTCGCCTACCGCTCCCTCGAGCGCTGGGTCGCCGTCCGCTACCCGCAGCTTGGCGTGACCCCGCGCGGCCTCGACGGCGCCGAAGACGACCACATGAGCTTCACCGGCCGCGCCCAACTGCAAGAAAAAGTGACCGAACTCTTCCTTGAAGCCGCCCAGCTAAACCCCGAAGGCACCGGCGTCGACGTCGACGTGCAAGTCGGCCTCGGAGTCCTCTTCTACGGCAGCGAAGACTACGACAAAGCCGTCGACTGCTTCACCGCGGCCCTCGACAGCGCGCAGCACGGCAGCATGAAAAAAGAAGGCGAAGAACACCTGCTCTGGAACCGCCTAGGCGCCACCCTCGCCAACTCCGGCCGCTCTGAAGAAGCCATCGAAGCCTACTCGCGCGCCCTCGAGATCAACTCCAACTTTGTGCGCGCCCGCTACAACCTGGGCGTCAGCTGCATCAACCTCGGCGTCAACGAGCAGGCCGCCTCACATCTCCTCGGGGCGCTGTCGATGCATCGCGTTATGGAGACCGAGGGCCGGCAGAAGGCGGCGGAGATTCTGTCGGATGGCTCTGGGAATGCGGTCGACGACTCGGTGGTTGAGGGCCTGCTGGCGCAGAACCAGAGCACGAATCTTTACGATACGCTCAGGAGGACTTTTACGAGCATGAACCGCAGGGATTTGGCGGATCGCGTGGGGCCGGATATGGATTTGGAGGCTTTGAGGGGGGAGTTTGATTTTTAGAGGGATGATTGGTGATGAGGTTGGATATTTGAGGGTTGAAGGTCGAAGGTTGGGCGTCTCTTGGGAGGAATTGATTGATTGTCGTTGCATTGTCGCTCGCTCGTTGGCTAATGTGCGTGCGAGTTTTGTACAGAAAAAGAAACTTCGGATCGAAATGGAATCGGGTCATGACTTTTTTTTTTTTTTTGAATATTTGGTCCTGGACGAAAAACACCGTGAGTATGATCTCGACAAACGGCAATTTTCGTCGACAACGATATCGAATATCATTCAAGTACGTTTTTTTCCGCGGGCTCTTTCTGTTCCGATCGGATCGCTTACTTACTACCTGCCCTTGTTCACATACAGTTATTCCGAAGCCATTATAATAGCCGGATGCCGAATCTAAACGATAAACATTTACTGGAAATCAGAATCATGAGCTTGCATTTGCATTTGCATTCGCCGGTCTTGGACGGTATCTCTGGACTCGGCTCGAGAAGTACATACACTACTACTGGCACGCGTCTGCGGATGAGGTCTGTGGAGACCTGAGTCAGGGTTTGGTTGATGACATTCGAGTTTGACGAGACAAGATTCACAAGAAGCCGCAAGACGGCCTGGCGAGCTTCTCGAAACCCGCGACCGGGCGGATCGAATCTCGCATCTCGCGTGCACGGACCATCTCGGTGGAAACCCGAGCCCAGATCCATCACGAGCAGCTCGTACCGAGTCCTACTCCTCCTACCTGTTCATCAGAAAAACTCTGTAGCCCAAGCTCATTGATGCAACAGTGCCGAGTAGTGCATCGCCGTATGACCTTTAAAACTCTCAACAAGTGAAGTACATATACAAGACTCCATCACCCAGCATGGAGTTTTGGAGTTCCATTCTTATCCTTTCCTCACGACTTCACCGCCCATACAATGCTTGTCACAACAACTCCTGGCATCGCGTTGATCGCGGCGATCTTTCAACTCACTTCCATCGCCGAAGCGTCTCCCGCAACCCTTTCGGGTATGCTCGTGCACTTTGTCTTGTCCGGCCTGGACATCGCAACGATGGCTGACTTGAAACTCTGCAGAAGCTCGAGAGAAGGCGACAGCCAAGGCCAAAGACTTCGTTGCTCAACTTGAGACGGCCGAAAAGATCGGCCTTGTCACCGGGAGCTACGGACCGGGAGCAGTGCTGCCATGCGTTGGCACGATCGCGGGCATCGAACGGCTGAACTTCAGCGGTCTGTGTTATGCCGATGGGCCAAGTGGGTACTCTCGATCCGACGGTGTGAGCGTGTTCCCTTCTGGAATCACACTGGCGGCAACATGGGACAGCGAGCTCATGTTCGAACGCGCGTTGGCTCTCGGGGAAGAGTTCAGGGATAAAGGTGCTCATGTGCATCTGGGGTACGGTCAACCTTGCACCATCTACATGTCCCAGTCGAACTGACCTTTGCTTTAGCCCTTCTGCAGGGCCAATGGGCCGCAGCACCCGTGGCGGCCGAGTCTGGGAAGGATTTGGTCCTGATCCATACTTGGCAGGCGTTGCGATGAACTCTACTGTCATTGGCATCCAGGCTGCCGGCGTACAGGCAGCGTCCAAACACTACATCGCAAATGAGCAAGAGACCCAGCGAGGGTCTACTTCACTCGCCGGTGGGCTCACCGTCACCAACGGAACTGTCATCGATGCGGTGTCGTCGAATGTTGATGATCGCACGTTGCATGAGCTATACATCTGGCCCTTCGTAAGTGCGAACCGCAAACCCCGACATCTTCTGTTCTCCCAGATGGCTTTCGATACCATTTGCTAACTCGCGCTCTCTGATTCGATCAGGCCAACGCAGTCCATGCTGGTTCCGCATCCGTCATGTGTGGCTATAATCGCGTCAACGGTAACTACTCTTGCGCCAATTCGGATACACTCAACACCATCCTCAAAGAAGAGCTCGCATTCAAGGGCTACGTTTTGTCTGACTGGGACGCGACCCACTCGACAGAGCAATCCGCGAACGGGGGGCTGGACATGGAGATGCCGGGTACCACGACTGTATCCGGATCGTTCTACTACGGCGACTTGCTTCTTGCTGCGGTCAACAACGGCTCCGTGTCAATCGACCGGCTGGACGACATGGCGACACGAGTCATGATGCCATACTACCTCCTTGGTCAAGACCAGGACTTTCCGACTCCTGACCCTTCTAGCGGAGGCGTGTTCTTGAATTATCAATACGGGTACCAATCGCCCCTCTCGGCTTTGTATCCCGCTGTGGAATCCCGGGATGTACGAGCGGACCATGCGAAGGTCATCCGCAAAATCGGTGCCGCTGGCACTGTTCTGCTCAAAAACACCAACGGTGCTCTGCCATTGACCAACGAGACGAACATCGGGCTGTTTGGAAACGACGCTCCCTATCCGACAATTGGATCCGTCTATCTGGATTATAGAATTGCAGAAGGGTACGAGATGGGCACCGTTGACGTCGGCGGAGGATCTGGAACCGTTCGGCACACCAGCTTCTCCACTCCGGAAGAAGCCATCTCAAAGCACGTGCAAGCGCTGGGCGGCCGGGTCCAGAAGTTGTTCGACAACAACATAATCGCAGACGGCCGGTTCCGGACAATCTACCCCAAGCCTCACGCGTGTTTGGTCTTCCTGAAAGCCTACGCATCGGAAGGAAACGACAGACCTTCTCTGGACCTTCAGTGGAACGCCACGGCGCGTGGTGGAGAGCACGGCAGCATTCTGCCCAAACACCATCGTCGTCACCCACGGGCCCGGCGTGATCGCCATGCCCTGGGCAGACAACGAGAACGTCACGGCGATCTTGGCGGCGCATTACCCGGGAGAAGAATCCGGCAATGCCATCGTGGATGTGCTCTGGGGCGCGGTGGAGCCCTCTGGCCGACTTCCATACTCCATTCCCAAGAGAGAGGCTGACTATGGTCCGCCAGTCGTCGATTCCGTGGCAGACCCAATGGACCCGAATGCATGGCAGGCCGATTTCACCGAGGGCCAGATGATCGACTACCGGCAATTCGACGCAAACGGAACAGAGCCCCTCTTCGAGTTTGGGTTCGGGCTGTCTTACTCGACGTTCGCAATGTCGAAGAATCCATCCGTCGAGCTCATCAACGGCCCGCTGAGCGCGTTGCCTGACAAAACGCAAGGTATCGCTCCGGGCGGCCTGGTCGATCTGTGGAATGTTGTTGCCGCAGTCAAGGTTCTCGTGACGAACACTGGCGACAGAGCTGGCTCGGTGGTGCCGCAGCTTTACCTCGCGTTCCCTCAGGATACCACTCCGGCCGGCACGCCGCACAAGGTCCTGAGAGGTTTCGAGAAGTTCCAACTCGAGGTCGGCGAGCACAGAGAGGTTGTGTTTGAGCTGATGAGAAGGGATTTGAGCTACTGGGATGTGGATAGCAAGCAGTGGGTGATTCCCGAGGGGATTTTTGGATTCCAGGCTGGGTTCAGTTCGAGACATGTGGTTGCGACCACTCAGCACCGGATCCGCGTTTAGATGTAGTAGCATCTAGGGCAGTATACAGGTGAGAGGCTCGACTGCAGACCTGCAGTCAGCCATCGTGTTGCAACGAGCTAGGATGTCTTGATAGGCTTACAATTCGAGACATCCGTTCAATTAGAAGCAACCGTCTTGCCCCAAAACGCGATTTTCCAGATCATCTCAGAACGTAGCCGAAGGCTTTGATCCCGACCAATCCAACGGAGAGCCGCGATCATCAACACAGGCCACATCTCTCCCGTAGTCTAGCTAGTCAGATCCGACATGGGTAGTCCTAGTGTTGTAATAATCCATCATGTCAAAGAAACTCTTCCTATACCTCCGCTCCTGCGTCGTGCGATTGACATACTGCAGACCGTACGTAGAGCTGAAATCGCCCCATTCCCAGTTGTCTGCGAAGCACCAGGCCAGAGCTCCGAGCACGTGGACGTGATCCTCCCAGATCGCCTGTAGCATGGCCTCCAGGAAGCTGAGATAATATTGACTGCGAGCGCTGTCGAAGAGCTGCTCGCTGACGGGGAGCTCGACTTCGTGGGGCACGGAGAAGCCGTACTCGGTCACGAAAACGGGTTTGCGGTACGTGTTCCAGCCCCAGTTGAGATAGGCGCGCAGGTAGGTCGGGGTGATGTAGGGGAACGTCTTGGCTTTGTAGCCGACGTTCCAGCCGTCGATCGTGGTGGATTGCTGCACGACGCACTGCGGGTAGAGGGGGGTGCGAAGGGCCGGTTAGAGAGCAGTTGGTGATTCCATCTGGCGGGGCGGAGACGATGGTCGTGGTATAGGCATCGACCGCGAAGTAATCGGACGTATTAGCCATGTACGCTAGGTCCTCGGGCGTGAGAGGGATGTAGTCTGGGACAGCGAGCTTGAACTGCTCGGGGTAGTCTTTGCCCAGGAAGATTGGGTTGGCTAGAACGCCGATCTCGGCGTTGTTGAACTGGTATGCGACTTCGACGTCGAGTGGGTTCTCTGCGTCCAGGGGGACACCGAAATTGTCGTTGAACTTCATGCCGACTTTGCCGGTGCCTTTGATTTCGTCGTGGTAGAAGTGCCAAAGGCGTGCGTGGCCTTTGATCACGGTGTAGACGGATGCGCCTCGGTCGACGCCGGTGATGGGTTCGTTGATGCTGGGAATGGATGTCAGTATATTCCACCACACAGGACTCTGTTTCGAAGAGCTTACGTCACCCAAATTGGCACTCGATCGGCAAAGTGAGCCATTACGATCTTGCCATAATTCACCCAGGCATCCTCAAATCTAGGGTCCTGGAGGCGATAGTCCAAGAAGCCGTATTCGGGATCGCGGCCAATGTACTCAGTGCTAACATTGGGGTAGAAGATCAGGGGCGAGTCGATGTGAGTGAGTGTGACGATAGGTTTCATCCCCTTCTCCAGAACGAAATTGATCAGGTCGTCATAGTGTTTTAGCCCTTGCTCGTTGACCGGCGTTCCCGGCAGAGTGAATGGCAGGATACGTTGCCAGGATATGCTGAAGGAGTAGTAACGCATTCCCATGGCGGCAAGACGCTCGATGTCTTGCTTGTACAAATAATAGTTTTCTATGGTGGAATAGCCATGATCCCTTTCCCAAGGTTCCTGGCCGAACATCTCGAGCACGAACTCGGGGCCAATGAACCTGTCGGCCCAGGAGGGTCCTTTGCCTTCCATTGCAGCAGCGCCCTCCACTTGCGCCGCGGCTCCTGCTACACCCAGGATGAAATCCTCGGGAAAGTTGTAGCAGTCGGTTGGACCGAACGGATCGGTGGGAGGTAGGATCAACTCAGAGGTTGGAACCGGCGTGGGAGAGACAGTGGTGCTGTAGATCCCAGTGAAGGTGAAGTTGGGGGAGTTGGGCACGCTCCCATTGGAGACTCCACGCAGCCATCCCATAAGGATCAGCCGTGTCCGTGGCTTTGGTATCGTTCGGGTTCCAGTTGCCCCATGTTGTCGTGGAGACCGAGGGTATCAGACTGCAAAGACTCGCATACGGAGGTGCGAATGTTGTGGTCGTCGTTGGTGCTGGGACCGAGATGGCAGTACGTCTCGTCGAGCTTTGCGTGTAGGCAAACTCTGAGAATCCGTACGTCGGCGTAGCACCATCGAACGACGGGACAGACGTTGCGGCGCCGCAATGAGGGCGTTGCTTGATCGGATCAGTGTCGATGTAAATCTGCTGCGCATTGCTCAGCGCGAACAGAAACAAAAGAGGTTTCAGCATGGTGTGCCAACGACCAGCGGATGTGGTCAAGGTCGTGGTTGGATCGCACCGGAACTGGGAGAATAGATCTGGTGTTTATGATGTGTTGGGCTGAGCCATTGATATACTTCAATGTACCTAATCACATGGTTCCGATGGCGAGATGGATCTCGGCTAGTGCCACCAGCCAAGCAGTACTTGGGTGTAAAGCATGATCAAGGTGGAGAGTGTTTCAATCTTCGACTTGGGTGGGAATGTAGCCTCATACCTAGAATAGTCCAAGACCATGAGGAAAATATTGCCATCATGGGGCAAACGCCCACTCGTGCCGACTTCTCACTAAATCCCCACTCTCCCCGACATCCGACTCTTCTCGCTAGTGGATACGAGGTAAGTTGACACGTGGACGGTGACAGGTCTTGTAGCTAAGATAGTGCAGGGTAGTTAGTAGCTGTGCCGCTGTTTCCTAGAGTTGAGGCGGTCGAGAAGCGAGAGTGGAGAGTCGAGAGGAATACAGCATGCATGATGCCATGT
>JALGPY010000115.1:0-29404 GCA_023055425.1 Linanthus parryae | reverse complement strand
GGCGCTCACGGGCAGGCCTTGCTCCTGAGGGTCGCGGTCCGCCATCAGTTGTGGCGGCTTGGGAATAACAGCTTTAGTGTTTCCCTGTAGATCGATCTGCGCAGCCGTGCCGTCTGCCAATCCAGCAACAATTTGCTTTCCAAGCCTTGACCAACACGCACAGCTCACATTCTCTTTGAACACAGGGCTTCCGCTCGCGCCGTTGAGCAGCTGGCGCTGCTTGAGGTCCGCTAATAGCAGCTGTCCATTGGCCAGGACCAATCCAAATTGATGGGAGTTCTCCTTTGAGGGGTTTGCCAGTATCTGCCGAACGGCTACGCCATTTGTCGCGATCTGGAATGCCGATTGCTTGTTCCCGTTCAACAGACCGTTCGTATCGTAGACCGCCAATCCACCGCCCTCCTCCGCAGAAATCACAAGACAGCTCTCGTCGCTCGAGAAGACGACCTGCGACACTCTAGGTACCGGAATCGTTGCTTGTGGTGTGAATGGTTTCTTCTTCTTGTCTTTCGATCCGCTAGAAGCGGCCTCCCTCACACTCTCCGTTGTCGCAATGACCAGCGCATCTGGGCCAGCCGCCGCAAGGAGTCCTCGACCCGATGCGACTGACAGAAGTGAAGCAGTCGTGATCGGAAACTGCTCAGACGACCAGGGTGTTGGCAGTAGTTGTAATTTGTTCTCCGATGCCAACGCTTGAAATCCAAGCTGCTCTGTTTCAATGGATTCCAGATCGGTCGCAGCGTTCGCCTTGGGCTCACTCCCCATTCCCGACATGATGGTGTGGTCGTTATGCTTGAAAATCCGCGCAGCGTCTTCCTCCGTCTAGAGCTAGTCGAAGTGTGTAAACGCGAGAAGCGCTCACGCGCTGATGAGTGGAAAAGTCGCCTCGTGAATGCGTGAGTTACAAGCGATGGAGACGGGGTATTTGTTGTAGCTGGATGAGCGTCGAGTGTTTTCGTCAGGTTGAGCAAGCAATGATTGCTGGTGTAAACAAGATGAAGGTGGTGGATGTTTCTTTGCTCTAGCCGCGATGCAGAGTGAACGCGCGCTGAAAGCTGCCGAGCTTTGACCGACTCGAGCTCACTGAGCTTCGTCGTCACTAGCAGTCGCCTGGCCCTGGAACCGCTCCAGACACCATCTACCATCAATCAATCAATCACCCGCCCACCAAAACACCAACAACATTGCGTTGTCCAACAATCAGAATCACGCCTTCAACGTCTCTCATACACCCCGCCACAAGCCAGACCACGGCTCACTAAAACACCCAAACACATCACAAACACGCCAGCAAGATGCCGGGCTTCGACTTCTCAAACCACAACCGCAACCTCGCTCTTCACGCCAGAGGCGTCCCTCTCCCCAAGGCCACGTCCACCGGTACCACCATTGTCGGTGCTCTCTACGATGGAGGTGTTGTCATCGCCGCCGACACTCGCGCCACCAGTGGTCCCATAGTAGCAGACAAGGTACGTGGCCTGCGATCCAACGCTCACGATCAGCTCACTGACACCTCCCACAGAACTGCGAGAAGCTCCATTACATCTCCCCTCAGATCTGGTGTGCCGGTGCCGGTACTGCGGCCGACACTGAGTTCACCACTGCGCTCATGGCCTCCAACCTCGAACTCCACTCCCTCTCCACCGGCCGCAAACCGCGCGTCGTCACCGTCATGACCATGCTCAAACAACATCTGTTCCGCTACCAGGGCCACATCGGCGCATATCTCGTGGTGGCAGGATGCGACCCCACCGGAGCACACCTCTTCACAGTCCACGCACACGGTTCGACCGACAAGCTCCCATACGTGACGATGGGTTCAGGAAGTTTGGCTGCCATGAGCGTGTTTGAGACTCAGTGGAAGCCAAACATGACCAGGGAGCAAGCCGTCAGCCTCTGCGCCAATGCAATCGAGGCCGGTATCTGGAACGATCTGGGTTCTGGTTCCAACGTCGACGTTTGCGTCATCACCAAGGACAAGACCGAGCTGCTCAGAAACTACCTGACACCGAACACGAGGGAGCCGAAGAAGCGCGACTACAAGTTCCAGAGAGGTACTACCGCGGTACTGAACGAGAAGATCATCACAAAGGAGGACATCAGCAAGTACGTGACGGTGCAGGACATTGGCGATGGCGAGCCTGGCGTTGGCGAGAAGATGGACGTCGATGCGCAATAGACAGGCCGTTTTCTGCACACTGGATGCTTTGGGACGAATGCTCTGTATATGAGAGCATAGAGCCCGGCGGCGTTAGCGGCGCAAGGAAATGCGAGGGCATCATGTATCATAAGCTACCCAATGAGATGTAGCTCAAACTCGAGAATACAGGACACGATATCATGTTACGCAGTTCTACGTTGTGCATGGCTTTAATGTGTCTCGCGGATGGCACTGTAATGAGGATGGCTGACGAACTAGTTGAAGCGGGCTTCGCGCCTTCCTTACAAATGGTGCGGCCTGAAACCTTGCCCGGACCTCACCTTCGACAATCCTCTCAACCTTCATTTCTCATGACTATACCTTCCATATTGCATGCACTGACTGTACGATCAACACATCCTGCTCTTAAGAATTCCTGAAGTAGACCATAACGAAATGGCACTATCGGCCGCCCCATGCGCCCTGCGGCTGAACGCTAGTACGCAAAGAGGATGCATACATGCGGACTCTCGAGTCGCACCTGGAAGTATCGCCAGCCACGCGTTTCCTCTCCTTTCCATCTCACACTCTCTCTATTCCTTTCGTCTTACCGTCTTCTGTGTTTCTCGGCGTTTGCCTTCTATGCACGCGCAGCGTGGCCGCGCTTCGCACAAACCCATGATCGACGATTCGCTTTTGTGCAAATGGCGGGCATAGGAGAAGCCAGTGCTGTCATAGGAGTTGTCCAGATTGGTTTCAGCCTGGCTAGAACTCTCAGTACTTATATTGGCGACTACAAAGACTCTCGAGACAGCATCATCGGCCTCGCTGTCCAGCTGGAGACGACTATTCTCCACGTGAAAGAGCTCAACACCCTAATACGCAGCAAGGAAGCAGCAGGTTCAGTCAGCGAGGACAGTCGAAAAGTGGCTGAGAACGCCGTCACAAACTCCAAGAGACTTATCGAGAAACTGGTCACAAGCTTCTTACCAAAGCGGATCTCCAGACAATCCGGACGCTATTGTCAACATCAAGCTGGAGATATCAATGTTCGCACGCTCACGAAGTTTACTTGGCCTTGATCAAACCAGAAGTCGATGTGATAAATTTGGAGTTGCAATCTATGAAAACAGAGATACTGCTCGCCAGAAGCTGCATCCAAGCTCAGACAGGTTCCACCCCTGCTGAGAGGGCTGCGGGCGAAGAAAGCATTGTAGCACTCACCAAAAGCAGACTGCTAGCTCGGCGTCTCCTCAAGGAAGCGAAGGGCTGAAGAGAAACGGGCGGCAATGTCTGCTCAGCAGCCTGACTATGTTCCCTCGCGCTCCATCCGGCGGGCGAACCGGGCAATCGGCGCGATATTCATCGGGCCCTCACAGACGTGGCACGTACGACAGTATCTCGGACGATGGCAAAGAGACAGACTTGATGGCACGAGATCTCAGAGAATCTATTCTTTGCAGATCTAGAACGCAAAGATGCGGAACGAAAGGCAAGGAGAAAGCCGAAGAAGTCGCCCGCAAACTGGCAATCGAGAACTACCAGCAGATGGTCAAAGATAAGCTTGCTCGACTTCAACAAACTACGGATGTCACTCAGCGGCGGATGAAGGAAATATTCGGCCACATCTAGACGATAATCTAGTACAGAAGTTCTTGGATGAACAACAGTCTGGACAGATGCAAGACGAAATTGGGGAAATGCTCTTGAAGATCGGCGTGGTGCCGCCACTACCACCCATGGACTTGACCAGAGATGCTGGAGATGGCTCTATAGGGGGAAACGGTGTGCGGAAGCCCAAGCGAAGGTACGTCCGTTCAAATCTGACCACCCATCGATGTTTGTTGCAGATACTGACTACTGTACAGATGGTTCTTCAGCGCCACCCTTCACCTACGAGTATATGAGCAACAATGCTGCCAGCACTGGCGACTTCTGGTCTTCCTTCCTCGAGCGTACGAAGTTTCTGCACATTGTCATGTCGTACGACACTGTAGAAGGCAAGTACAGCTACCAGACCCTTGACAATCATGCACTTCGACATCAACCTTGCACTTCGCCCACGTGCGACTTCGATAGCACTCTCAGAGCGTGGCAAGCACTCCCCAGATCTGTTAAACTGGCAGCTTCGGGATGGGTGGACGACAACTTCAGCTATCGAGTCTGGCATCTACATGCAGCGTCGCCAATTCAGAATGACACTCGGACGACTCGGAGACTCCTTCAAAAGGCTGTCCTGGGTGCAGTCGCGCAATCGGGGCATGGCCAGCATCATGCTTGTCTTCTGTTCCACAAAAAATACCTTACTTCTGAGACAGGCGGGCGTGACCACCATGGGAGATTCTATGTCCGGATTCTCACACCGGCTCACGAATAGAACTTTCACAGACCGACGTGGAGCAAATGCGAGAATGGTTGACCACTAAAGGCTTGAGTACTGCGAGATCGCCGAACTCGAATCTTTGGTCGTCAAACAGAAGGATCGGCTGCGGCTTCAGCCGCGACTCAGGCACCGTTGCCGCAAGACCAAGGTTTTGCGGTGGACGAAAACACAGGATACGAGCCGACAGATGCTACTGTGCAGGTAGGCTTGGGCCGTCATGGCGCTAGAAGTCATGTTCGGTTTGCCACTGGCGATGCCGCGCCTTCCACGCGGCAGAAAAGTGAAGCAAACACAAACGGGTCCAGAGTAGGTAACACATACGATCGCGGGTATGTCGAACACATTTCCCGCCAGCCTGAGCCCTATGGACCATCAAGGGCACATGAAGGACCTGGTCAGGAGTATAGATATGTTCTCCCGCCACCACCGCCACCACTGCGAACATGGACACCACCGTTCACTGATCCGCATGCGTTTAACCCGTGGCCGCCGTATAACATATACCACATGAGCGTGCATTCAACGCCCCAAGATTCCCTTCCGACTACGCCGCAGAACCAATCGCACACGGACGGAAGACGAATGGGAAGATCGAGAGCGGCGCCCACAGGGCTATCCTCAGCGCCATGGCTACAACACAATCCCAGACCCCATTTACCAAAAACATGGCTACCCCACGCAAAGTACCGACTATCCCCCGCCACCTGTGGACCTCACTAGCGGAGTCCAAAACCCTTTTCTGCCTGGAAGCCAAAACCCTTTTCTGCCTCGACCTGTTCCTGTCAATTACCGAGACGATCGCAACAGAGATCTCAGCAGCAGAGGAGCTGACCTGGAGCGGCAGAAGAACGCTCCACGAGTATGTGGAGCCGAAAGGTCTCGGGCGTTCTCTCAATGATGGCAATGCGCATACAAACGCTGAAGCAAGAACGAGAGACGTCCGCCACATCCATATCGGATCGTCGAGCGGGAGCCACGGCGACGCATGCCTACATCTCAGGCGATGCCAGAGGGCTCCTACAACGACTCTGGACGACACCAAAGAAAGTACTCTGAGTTGATGCACACACCGCGTGTCGTCGTCCTCAAGAACAAGATGTTGGTGAAATACACGGGCGGTACGGTAGCCAATATTCCGGCGGCACCAGATCGCACAGGCGACAAGCCGCAAGGGTTTGATACAGAGGATGATGCAAATGTCGCCTCCGACAACGGCGCAGGTGCTGGTGCTGAACCTGAAGAGACCGTCGTTATCGATGAATGGGACCCGGATGTTGAGACGAAGAGGAAGAAGAAGAAGAAGAAGAAGAAGAAGAAGAACAAGGCTGCATGGCTCGAATCCGAACCCGAACCCAACCCCGAACCCGTGCCTCCTATCGAGGAGAAGGAGGAGGATGGTTCGTGGGGTGACTGGGGCCCTGTCAAGAAAAAGAAGAAGAAGAAGAAGGTTGTCCGGCTCGAATCTGCACCCGAACCCGAACCCGAAATTCCACCACCGCCTCCAGAGTCCGAGGAGCCAGCTGAAGATGATGCTTGGGGTTTCGGCGCTGTCACCAAGAAGAAAAAGCGTAAAAAGGGCAAGGCTGAGCCTGAGCCCGAACATTTGCCTGAGCCTGAAACTCCTTCAGGTGACGGCTGGGGCGGCTGGGGTGGTGGCTGGGGTAGATCTGGTATCTCTGCAAAGGACAAGAAGAAGGCGAAGAAAAAGGGCACTCCACTTTTCGAGTTTGAACCTGAACCCATACCTGAACCTCCAACTCCACCTGAAGCTGAAGTATCCGTCGTTGAATCCGCTTCTCTCGATGACGAAGATATCCAGCGGAGCCTTCAGGCTATCAGATATGAGAGGGAAAATAAGAAGAAAGGCACCTGGCTCGAGCCTGAACCCGAAGTGTCCGTCGTTGAGCCCGCTTCTCTTGATGACAAAGACATCCAGCGGAGCCTTGCAACTATCTTGAATGAGAGGAAGAAGAATCAGAAGAAAGGTGCCTGGCTCGACCTCAAACCTGAGTCTATACTGTCCGTTACTGAGTCCGCTTCTCTCGGTTCCCAGTCAGTAGACCCTCCTGCTTCAACCCCTCCGGTCCCGGGTGTGCAAGTGAGTCTCCACCATGTTACTGGGACAAAATAGTACTGATCCTCCATGCAGCGACGCAATACCACTACAGTGGAAGACTACGAGTCGGATGCCGGAGCCGGTGCTCGTCGTTCGAGAACGAGATATTCGCCCAATCGACCTATAACTTCGGCATCCTCCGCAAACTCAACTTGGACATCCTCCGCAAGCTCAAGCTGGAACTCACAACCGCTCTAGCTTGGGACTTCTAATCATCTATCGGATGGCGACATCGTAGAGGACGTCGACTAGGCCGATGAGGCTCGAGACATGAATATCACTGGGTGGAAATTGGGCAGGATCTACTCGAAACTATATATTGTACATATCATATTTTATTTTCCTAACAAGGTCCACTTCATTGCTTTCGAGTCTGAAACGGAAGGGTGTAGTCGGCATTCCCGTCAAGATGATCGTAGTCCGCATGGCAAGATTTCAATGTTTCCGGCGCGGACAAGAAGATGAAGTCGCATTGCGTGAGAAAAAAACAGCTCACAGATGATTCAATGGCAATTTCTGGGACCACTTCGAGAACCGTTTACGGACGATTTTGTTCCCAAAACAAAACAAATTTGTGCTTTCTATTATAGATATCAATATATCTCTTACCAAAACAAGGTCCATCCAATTCCAATATGCTCGAAAGGGGCAGAGCGGCCTAGAAAAAACACGGAGGTAGCCCAGTCCGCACAAGACAGGCAGTCTGTCGAAGAACTACCTCGAAGAAGCGAAAAAAGAAAAAGAAAGAAAAGACCCGACGATACGAGAACTTTACTTTGCACGCCTTGTGCATCCTCGCCTCGGATTCCACATCAGCCTCAGCCTCAACCGCACACCGTATCAAATCTCAACCTCATCACCAGTTCCCAACAACCCGCCCCCAACTCCCAAACCACCCCTGAGCCTCGGGCTCGAAAACTCCCTCGCCGTACCCAGGCGCAGGCGGCGGGCCTCGGACTCCTCCACCGTAACTGCCCGGCAGTCTGCTGGCAGAAGTAGGGGTGTAAGGCGTGTTAGTCGGCATCGGGCCCGAGGGTGTGATGGTGATGGTGGTGAAAGCCGAGGTTGTGAAGCCGAGGGAAGCTGTTGTTGAGGCCGTTTGGGAGGGGAAATCGGTCTCGGTGCCGGAGCCGGCGTCCGCTGTGCTGCTGCTGATGTCACTGCTGCTGGCGGCGTCGGTTGGGGTCCAGGAGTAGGGGACGGAGGAGGAGCCGGTGCCGGTAGGGAGGATGGAGGTCGAGTTGGAGGAGCCTTCGGCTGGGCTGCCTTCTGTGCTGGAAGGGGTGGAGCCTGTGCCGATGGGGGCACTCGATGAGATGGGGGTGGGGTAGGGGTAGGGTGCGGGGCCTGTGGGCCGGGAGCTGGTTGTGCCTGCGCCGGTAGAGAGAGGGATTGAAGACCCAGATGGCGATACGGGGCTGACTTCGGTGGAAGAGGGAGAGCTGCCTGTGCCTGTGCCTGTACCTGAGATCGTGACAGTGGTGTTCAGGGTGAAAGTCCCGACGATAGTGCGGGTTGTGATGCCCGGGACTGTGCCAGTGCTGGTCGAGGCAGTTGTGATGGTGGTGGAAGGGCCGGTGGGAGAGAGGATAGTAGAGTTGGAAGAAGACCCTGCTGGCGATCCTACAGTCGAGGAAGGCCCAACGATGGGCGGAGTGGGGATGGTGAGAGTGGTGTAGGTCGTTCCAATCGAGATCGTAGTAACGTTGCCCGAAACGCCAGTGGGGCCCGGAATGCTGAATATACTGTTGGTGCCAGTGACCGAAGCAACAGGGCTAGTGCCAGGGGCTGTGCCACTGCCGGACATAGTCGAATAGCCACCAGAACGAGAGGCGCTGGAGATGGGGAAAGGCGGGTGAGGGTATGGCTTCGGCCAGTATCCGGTAGGTCTTCCAGAAGGTTTTCCAGTAGGCTTTCCAGTGCCAACGGGGAAGCCCGACGAGCCACCGGTCGCTGTGATTGGAGATACTGGCGAGACCGATGTGCCGGTTCCAACAGCGGAGGATGTTTCATTGCCGCTGCGGGACGCACTGGAAGCAGAGTATGTCGGCGAGGTACCGGTGGACGATGTGACATTCGATCCCGTGACAGGCGAGACGGGCGAGCTGCCCGATGGCGAGACGGTGATAACAGTCGTGCCAGACAGCGTCGAGGTCAGTGTCAGCGGGAGAGTGATCGTCGTCACTCCCGTGCTGAGAGGAGCAGTCGGGGCAGTGTTCGGAGCTTGTAGTCTCGTTGCATGGAGTTGGGAAAGCCGGGAAAGACGATTCGGAACCAGTCACGGGGCTGTCCACCGTCGAGGATGTAACTCCGCCCGATGGAACAGGGAAGTAACCATAGGGCGGGGAGGTCCCAGTGGGAACAATCGGCAGAATGGTGACAGACGGGCCGGAGTCTGTCGAGTTCGACGTGACACTTTCCGTGACAACAGTGCCGACAGAGGAACCAGAACCAGTGGCGGGCGATCCCACAGTCGACGAGGTCGAATAAGTGCCGTTCCTCGGACGGTCGCTGAAGCTTGCGCTGATGCTGGCCGCGCTGGGAGAAGTGACGCTGCCGGTGGGATGAAGGCTAGGAGCGCCACCCCAGCTACCAGTGCCGTACGCATGATTAGATGCCGATGGGGGTGGCCTACGAGGACCCATACCATGGCCATAGCCAGTGGCGGCCACCGGGTCTGCAACGAACGAGCTTGTGGTCTCGCAGTCGTCGTCTTTCTTGAGGAGGACTCCACGCTTGACTAGATATATCGTCAGTACAACTCATGCAGATCGACAGGGACAAAGAACGTACCAGGGATGGGTTCGCTGGTCACAGCAGCGAGCAGGGCCGCAACGGGCAAGAAGCTGGAGACCTTCATGCTGGCGACGAAAGAACAAACAGTAACGATTGACGGGTTGGGCAGAAGGCAGGTAGACAAGAGGCGATTGATCGATCGATTGAACGAGCGAAGAAACGACTTGCGAGTAGTGAGAGGATGAAAGCTCAAGAAACGAAGGAGGAGCTGTTGGCGGTGGGATTCAAAAGAAGAGAGACACAGACAATCGTTCGTGAAGCCTACTCATATACCCATCCGACGTGCCTGGCTGACCCACACCACACACGTCTACAGACTCAACATCTAAGCTCGCCTTGCAGCATCACAAGCAAACCCCCCACCTTCGGGACCTGCAGCATGCATCTCATAGCGGTCGATCTAGGGCGCAGTACCTGGCATCTTGCATGATGTAGCTGCAACCCGCGAATCTCCACAGACTGTGTAATCTTCGAGCCGTCCTTCTTTCTGACCGCAACAGAGAGTGCTAGCTGGAAGCAGAGATGTTCGAAAGAAAGCACTGACGTTGTCAACCAAGGCTTCCACAAGGGATGGGCAGCAGCAATCAGCAGTAATGGAGTGAGGGCATTGTGCGCCATGGCGTGGTCTCCCTTCCGGACTGGAGTTCCCATGGGATAAGCCTTGCACATGCACGTCGGTGTCTGGCGGGGCGGTAGCACAACGGAACGAACGGGCGAGGCGGTATTCCTTCGATGTTGGTGGTGTGAAGTGTTTGTAGTCGTTTGTGAACCTACCCGGCAACCGGACTGAAACGATGAAAAGACGGGTGCGGACATTGCGTGCTCTCGTCAGGGCTGATACGTGAAGCAATCATCCGCCGGAGCGGTGTGATGTGATAGCCAATTCTTGTGACGTTGTGAACGCACCGGAGTGCCACACTCCAAGTCCAGTATTGCATCTTTGTTCCTGACACGCCTTTGTCCTGTCGAAATAGTGTTTCGTGACTTGGCTATCGATATGTCGAGGCAAGGCAGAGTCGTTGTACCAAACAGGGATGGCCGTGCTTGTCATCCGGCGTTGTGCGACCCACTGCCTTGCGGCTCTGTTGCTTACCCGTAGAAGCCGTTCGGTACGCTTTCTGCACCTCATGATGCCGATGGGCCCGGGTAAAAGCAAACACAAAGCAAACGATGCACACGTCGACTGTGCCTTCCGGGTTGGTTTGTCGGGACAGCGCAATAAATGCGGATCCCAAACGGCGGCAGCAGTCGTTGCGAAGCTCGTATCGTCGTGGCTGTCATTCGAACCCTCGCACTTGACGCATGGCGTCCATACGATCATGGCTGTCACATTAATCCACCAACAACGTGAGAGACCTGTCTCAGCTGTAAGTGGCGCTCTGTAAACAAGCCAGAAGAAAATGTCGTTGGCAAACGATGCAATGCCGGAGTTGTGCGCCAGGTACAGATGCAAATTCGGCTGCAGGTACTGTGTCACCGAGAGCTGCGGAGCTTGTGCATATTCGATCTGGAACATCTGCTGTCGTAGTGGGTCCCCGGTATTCCGCAGCACATCCCGCATCATCCCACTGTTATTTGTGGTACGGCCGCTGAACAACAGCCTGGCGTTCGACATGCGGCCACCTTGATCGAATTTCAAGACCAAAGCAAGGAGCCCAACTGAGTCTGTCGCACTTTGTCTGACAATGCTTACAAAGTGCGACAACAGCAAGGGCCGTCGACTCTTGAACGACATGTGACGTCTTGGTGTCATGCTCAGAGTCCTTGCGACAAGGCGTGACGTCTCGGAACTCTTCTCGTCCGGGATGCTGCCCGTCTGATGCATATACGCCAAAGGCAGAGTCCTCCTTGGCAGATGCCGTCTTGTTCGATGACATCCGCAAACGGGCCCGTCTCGTGCACATCTACTGATAGCACCCACAGCTCATCTTCAGGCCGCGCTCGATTCGTGTCCGAAAAGTCCTCCTTAATCCTCCTTGTTGGGCGCTGTCTTGTTCTCCGTCCGACTCGGAGCGGGAAACCTTGTCATCCGCAACTGACTTCTTCCGTGTGAACTGCTGCCCGTCTCGCGAGGGTGTTCTTCGTGGGCGCCATCCAGTTATCCTCTGTCTCAGAGCAAGCGGAACTGCGGAAATTAACAGCCTTCACACCTCCTCCTCAGCCATATCATCCGCAAACGGACTTTTCCCGCCCTCATCCGCACTACCACCCGTCTCACGCACATGCACCGCCGAGGGCACCTTCAGCTCATTTCCAGCACCATTTTCATTTCCAGTAGCAGAAACCTCCTTGCTGTTGGGAGGAGGAGCCGGCGCCGTCTTCCCCTTCCTCCTCCTCGGAGCAGGAACCATAGGTTTCTCTTTCCCATTACCATTACTACTCCCATTCGCACCGCCACCACCAATCTTAGCCGAAACCTCATGAACGGAGAGATTGCTATCCGCGCCGTCGTCAACAATAGACATCCCCAGAAGTTTCTTCGCAACCTCCTTGTCGTCCGGCGGAGGCGAAGTCGCTCCGCTCGCCTGCTTCAACTTCTGTTCGATTTCGGGGTCTTGCTCGTCGCCTTCCTCGCGGATCCACTCGACGTTCTTGCAGCGGATGACGAGCCGGATGACCGTCTCGTCGACGGGGGCAAAGTGGGCGCCCGAGCGGTTGACGAGGATGTAGCAGAGCCGGCGCACTTCGTTTCGTTTGTAGTTGTTGCCTTCGCGGCCAAGCTGGGTGTTCTTGAGCAGAGGGCACAGCACTCGGAGGTAAGTGTGGCGCAGGGCTCGCTGGCCGTCGATTTCGACGCCATCGGCGGCTGTGCTGGGCGTGTCGCCGGTTCCCAGGTCCAGGTCTAGGAGGTTGCGGATGATCACGTCGACCAGGACGTGCAGGTCGTTGGTGTAGAAGTACTCGTAGGTGGCGGGGGTGGTGAAGAGTAGGTATAGCAGCTTAAGGATGAGTAGTTGTGGCCCGAGAGAAGACTCGCGATTGAGGAGCAGGATCAGATTCTCGCCGAAGGTCCGGTATGACGGCCCATGCATGGATAGGATTTTGAGGATGCGGTTGGTGAGTGGGCCGTCTCCTGAGTTTGGCGTTGGTGGAGTGTTGGCCAGACACATGTATTGCTCGTTCAAGACCAGCAAGACGCGAATGATCGGGTAGTGATAGGGGTCTTCTGCGTCGTCCGAAAGCTGCTCGATCAACTGGAAGAGATATAGGATGAAGTTGTCGTCAATCACCACCATGTCTTCCCGCGTGAGCTTTTGAATCCTCGCCATTTCGAACAAGAGCTCCAGAAGCATGCGGTACAGGCCACTGGCATCGTCTCTGCGATCGCTGATCAGATTCACCAGTCTTGCGAAAGCGCCCTCGTCTTGCATCATCTCAAAGGCAGACTCGTCCCCTCGGCCGTCAAAAAGGAAGATTGCGGCCGCCAGATGTAATGTGTCCACGTCGTCATCCTGGTTATCCTGTCAGCACTATCCTTCTCGTCTGCTGTCGTGATATCCTTCCGCATTGCGATTGTACACCAACGAAACTAGTCGGCACGGCTGGGACTTGGGTGGCTTACCTGAAGCAAGCAATACAAGATCTGCCGGCGAACATATTCCTTATTCGCCGCGAACAACTTCGAGTCCAAGAGCTTGTAGACGTATCGCGCAAAGTCGTATTCGGACAGCAAGTATTCCACTTCACAAAACACCGCGTCAGCCTTTCATCCTCTCTTGCGCCAATAACGAGCTCGAGTACAGCCAAGTCCTCCTCTGAACAGCCCGCTTCACCCTCTCTTTCCCGTACAATGAAATTGACTCGTACATTTGTGTCTCGCCGCGAGGTCTATGAAAGCCCGTAGGACGTCGTCGATGTGCTCGTAGGTATCGTGTTCGGGCGTGACGATCGTGTCGAGTTCTAGTAAAGTGAAAGCAACATCCAGTCAGCCCAAGTCTCTCCAAAAAGTGCACTGAGTCCAATATGTGGCCAGGTCTTGTTCCACCCGCAATTCGTGATCCTCACAATGCCCAGTGACAGGTACACATACCATCCCAAAACTCCTGCTCACTCTCCAACGCTCTAGAAGCCGCTTCCACTTCTGCTTCTGCGCTCATCCTACACTGCACTGCACTGCAACTTTCAAAGCCGAGCGGAATGGATTTTGCGGCGCGATTTAGTCCGGTCCAGTCCAGTCCAGTACGAATCAATGCAAACCAGACCGGCTGATGCTCGCGTGCGTGCGTGCGTGCGCGGGTAAAAGTATAGTATACTGTGGTGTCGAGTAGAAATGGAGCGGAGCTGAGCGAGAGAGCAAGAGCACGACCAGCGCAAAGCAGCAGCACCTAGCGTGTCGATGGCAAGCACTCAAGGACAACGTATCGCAAGGAAAAGAAAGCACAATAGGCAATCGTAGGTAATCACAAAAGCATAGTTACTCGAAGCTCTCGAACACGGATGTTTTGGCCATCTTCCACCAAGGCACACAAGCTCTCCACCTCCCACCTCCACACAAACGCCGCCAACTTGTCCGGCTTCGGCGCAGCAGCAGCCAAACACTTCGCTTCGCTTCATCTTCGTGTAGACGCGCCGAGAATTCTGACAAGCCGAATATATTAATTATTGAGACTCGTGACTTGGCCAAACGACATGTAAGACGGGAAGGATGCGGGTTCGCTCGCTTAATATAAAAGGTGAAGAGGGGAGGGGAAAGTGAATTCCAAGTCAAAAGACTGTGGGTGTGCGCCTCTGGCGGCTCTCGTAGGACTTTCGCATTTGATGAGACGACGAAACAACGCATTTCCGTAAGTCAACTATCCCAAATGAAGGACAACTTCGAATATCACGATCAATGCCTCCCACCATCGAACGAGGAGTCTGAAAAAATAACAAACAACAATCTGACGGAACCAATAGTTCAATTCATCGATATTCGGAGCCAAGACCGCCCACTCCAAGATCTCGTTTCTCTCACATTACGCCTTGCCAATTGGCAGGCGGTGTATGTGAGAAGACCGCCGTCTCTAGCTAACGCAACACATCCTCATGATCAGCCGTCATAGAGAAGAAAAATCGTCCAGAACGTGTGTCTCTTCCTTCTAATCGCTCGCTCGCTCGCTCGCTCCCCACCGCAAACCAAATGTGTTCTCTTCTTCTAATCGCTCGCTCGCTCGCTCGCTCCCACCGCAAACCCAAATCAGATGAGAATCACAAAAAATCAAAATGTGGAACAAAACGCCAATCAAAACCAGCGGCCAGAAAATAGCCGGGTTGACTCATCCCATCCTTGGGTGATCGACAAGAAAAAAAACGGAATCGATGCCGAAATGCCAGAAATGCGCAGAAATGAAGGGAAAAACAGAGCAGCCGTTAAAAAAAAAAAAGCCATGTTGAAAATGGCTGGGCGCCGGCGCTGAGCCTTGCGCGTTCAAAAACTCCAAACGCATATGCTCCATGATGAAAATCGGGGAAAGTGATAAGATGCATGAGTCGCGATCACCAAGTCGAACTTGACGGATGAAGACAACTTAGACCTCCTCTCTCTGGCTGGTGCCGCCACGGCTGCGGCTCTTGCTCAGCATCGTTCCAGGGTGGTGACTGAGCTGAGGCGGCGCTTCTTGTCAGAGAAACCACTCGCGCGTCATCTGGCGGTGCTTGCAGTAGATGGCCATGGCCATGCAGCAGGCGCTGATGAACATGCAGGCGCCACTCCAGAGCTGCACGGTGCGGAAATCGTTTCTTGAACTCGGTGATCAAGTGGCCGGCGATGACTGGGCCCGTGAGAGCAAAGATGTGCTGCGCACGAGTACATCATGCCAGTCCACTGGCCGAGTTTGGCCTGCGCGGCAGGGTCGGGTCCCAGAATGTGAGCGACTGAGGAGCGGAGGGAGGCCAATGACGGCGCCAGAGAAGACGCCGAAGACGACGAAGAAAGCAATCGCCGACTTGACAGTGTCGGCGAGAGTCCACAGGATCAGGACGAGGAGAGATGCGACCGTTGTGACGAAGCAGTGGACGTTCATAGCGCCAAAGTGGTCGCACAGGTATGCCGAGCTCAGGCGGCCGATGGTGGATGTGGCGTTCATGATACTCAGAAGCCAGAAGGCACGCATGGCGTCGGGCTGGGTGTTTTCGGTCCTGACAGGTGCGCCTCCTGAGGGTTGTCCTGAAGCCAATGCGGTCTCGGATGCCCACTTCTTCCCAGGTTGAAGAAGACGGCATAGAAGCCAAAGAACAAGAAGGAGATCGCAGCGCAGAGCCAGGCGAACGAGTGGTTGCGGAAGGCGTGGGTATCCACCAAACGTTGATTCGGGCCCAAGTTTCGGGCTTGCGGAAGGGGTGCGCTGGGTTCGGACGAGCAATCAGGATTGCGAAATAAGCAGGTGACTGCAGTGAGAGTGGCAGTGTAACGCTGGGCGTTGTTGAACCCGACTCCTGGATGAGGAACTTGATCATCATTGGGTAGATCAAGCTGCGATGCTTGCACCAGAGGCGACGATGCCGATGGCGAAACCCTTCTTTTTCCTGAACCAAGTGCGACGACTACGAATGTGTTAGTCAGGAGGTTATGATGTTAACAGGAATCACAAGGATGCGTACCTTGGGAGCTGGTCACGAAAAAAGCAGGCCATGCCGAGACCAGTGATCAATCCTGCGTCAGCCAGATCAGGCCATAGTTGCCCTCACCATAGCCGCCACCGCCGACAGAAACGCTGAGCATGAACTGTCCGAGGATCACGAATACCGAACCGACGACAATAAGGGTCCTTGGTAGCCCCCGTCGAGGAAGCGACCAACGACGCGGACAACAGCAGGACGATGAATGATTGCGTCGAGCCGATCAGGTTGAAGAGAAGGATGTCTTGACCCGGGAGGAGGTGTTGCATGTAGTAAGATGCATATGTGCGTAAGCGTGACGATGCCCAGCTGTTGAACATGCTGTAGTAGGTTGGTCAGCCGACGTTCCCGCAGGGCGAGATGTGAGTTGCAGTCACTCGTTTCATCCATCGATTGATTACTTACAGGAGGAAGCCACCGAGCAAGCACGCGTATGCTCTCCATTCGGTAGGCCAGTTGGGTTCGGATTCGGGGTAGACATGGCTCTCTGAGACCATGGACAGTGATCGCATGGCCTCGAGAGGCGGTCGTTGCGGGTCATCATCGAAGGCGACTTTTTCTTCGTCACGCTTGAGGTTGTCTTTGCTGGGTACGCGAGAGAGCTCCAGCGAGGTCTCTCGGATGTGAGGCGAGAGTCGTCAGAGGTCAGTTTGGGCTCAACAGGCTCCCTGGCGGTACCATGGCGGCGGTAGGTGGCGTTCGGCAGTCGAGGCCCATAGGGTCTGAGCGAGAGGGATGGGAGTCGGGACGAGAGTCGGCTGTGATGTCGCCAACGGTATTGCAGGCTGCAGGAGGTGAAGGAGAGTGAGTCTGGACCACGGACAGGCTCAGGAGTGGTCGGTGTGAGGTGGTGATGAGGTAAGGCGTCGGGATGGGATTGGATTGGAAGAGGCAACGATGGGGAATGGAAGGGCGAGGTGAGACTATCTATGCGTTTCGTGCATACCGACGGCGATTGAGAAGCCGGCACGAAATGACAACGACACAACAACCCGATGCCCAAGACCAAGCATCTACGCAGCTCCCCGCATGGCCCGCACCCCATCTGTGCACATGGCGCCGACCAGGAGGTCGCACCTTCCGCCGCCACTACGCAGTCTCCAAGACGTCGCCGGTCAGGCATGCGGCGTGGAAGCATACCATCCGGCGCCCGCGCGCTCGTGGCCAAGACTTCAACGATGGGCTCGCCACGAGTCATCAATTATATCCAACGGCAGTCGAGCGGCAACGGCGGGCGTAAAGCGTCAGCTGTTTCACAACGCTGTGATGGATACTTTTGGTGGTCGACGGAGGCTTGCCGTGACGGGCGGTGGTGGAGTATATTTCCGACTACTACTCCATCCTCCACATGCATCCTACACTGCCCCCATACCCACATACACACATACTAACCCACCCACGCTACCACTGACACTGTGGGGAGTAGTAGTAGTAGTAGTGTGGTGCTGCATTGACGATGGAACGCACGCACGCGCGCCCTCTGTGGCTAGGCCTAGGCGTGCACGTAGCGGTGGTCGCGAGCGTGTTACCCTGCTGGCAGAGTGGATGTGAACAAAGCATCATGGCGAGCTAAAAGGAAGGCTTCCCTCCGTCGCAGGTGCAGGCAGGAACGATGGGCGCGATGGACACTGCAAGTGAGGTTTGCGGGTGGAGCGCTGGCGGCCTGCCAAGACTTGATGTGCATGCAGCCCTTGATCCTTATCTCTGTGTAAGCAGGCGGGCGAGACAAGCGCCGAGCAGAGACTCTGATGGTGACTCAGCCAAGCGCGTGCGTTGCGTGTGCGTGTGAAGTGTGTCGGCCACGGCTCGCCGGTGCGGCTCGCGAGTCCAGCCGCCCACTGTAAGGGTACCCGATTGAGATGTTTGTGCTACTGCGTATACTGGGCGAAACTGCTGGGCACTCTGGGCGAACGCCAACAAACGCCTTGCTTGCGCTGTGGAAAAGGGGACAGGGACGCTGAAGGATGAATATGCTTACTGCCGGCTGTGGCTGTTGCTTCGCCGGCAGCTGGGGTGGATTGCGCAGGGGCGAAGTCGACAGTACCTAACCTATACCACCGCTATACCAATCCGTACTACCGCTTATCTCAGATGTCATTGCCAGGAGATCGGCCACCCCTCCTCTCATCAGGCACCAAGACATGCACAAGCACAGGCGGGCTTTGACGCAAACCTCCGACCAAACCAAAGATCCAAGGACCAAACGCCACAACCCGGGCGCGGCCTTTGACGATGCGCGCATAGGCACGACAGGGTGGGACAGCGACGTCGTGTTGTCTTGGGGCCAAGAGAATGCCAGGGACGGGTGATCTGCGCTTGACTCCCGGCCAGAGTGCTTGTGAAAGGGGAGAGAGAGAGCCGAGCAAGCCACAAAAGATAGCAAACTGCCTTAAGCTTCCCACAATCTGCCAATTACCCTGGCCGGTTTCAACCCGTGGCGGTGGGAGGTTGGCAGAAGTAGCCGGCACAGGGACATGGGTACCACCACAAAGGAGTTGCTGCAGTGGGAATGCATGCACGCGACCGTCATCACAGTCCTTGGTCCCAGGAGAAAAATGTGGACGTTTGTTGAGGATTGCTGCGCCTCTCGATGAAGTGACACGGACAGGCGTTGCAAGGTTGAAGATCTCTCCTCGTGCCCACCACACGCCATTTCAATCTTACCCTTATCTCGAGCCAAGACCAAGCCCGGCACCATGATGACAGTTTGAGAATGGTAGTTAGTTTAGGCCTCCGGTTGTGACGGTGGTGTAGGTTCATGGACTTCGTGCCAGGGATGTGGGCGAAGGCCGAAGCCGACGAAACGCTTTGACATGACACTACCCCGTTGTTCCCCAGGCGTGGCAAAACAGACAGGTGGATACACAGATATCCGACTAACAACAGACGACCCGTGGCCTCGGTCGGTAAATGGCCGAGCCTAGCAAAGAAATCATTCCATCACCGAACCAGTGATCTGTCTCGTCTCGTCTCGTCTCGGGTCACTACTTCACCTCACCACATGTACACAGCTAAACATACAACACCAGCGCCGGAAAGAATACCGCATCTCCAAGCCCCCAGCAAACCCAATCTCGGTCCAACCAAGAAAGGCATCTGCTCAGCCTGCCAAACCTCCCATCATCTCTTGTCTCTTTTCACAATTTTCCTTGGCGATATTTGCCCGGGTGCGAACAAGGAAAGATACACATTATCCGAAAAGATCGACACTCGAAATGCGACTCATGGCTTCGGATTTGGCGTTTAACCCCAACTCCCTGTCTGGACTAACGTACGAAAACCTAATTTACTGACGAGTCGAATTGAGGCGCATGGTGTGCCTTCATGCATGTGCAGGCATCACCGTCCTCAGGCAGCCGCGCGACTTCCTGGCTCAATAATCTGATGGACAGTTAGCTGGGTGATACCGGTCGCCGCTTGCTTACTTGCTGGCATTGCACATATGCGACGACGTGAATCGTACGCGCGCTCGTACTCCACAACTCGACACTGGAGACTGGGGGATGCTCCACAACTGACAACATTGTACGCGTCCGCGATGTCTGGGCAAAAGAGAGGGGAAACCACCATGGTGTCGCAGAGCATACTAATCGTGACGTTTCAAACAGAGCTCCATCTTGATTCGTGGGTAAACAAAGCAGGGTCGAGAAGCGAGATGGAAACACAACGTGCTTCACCAAGAAAGATGTGTGATGGATGGTACGGATAGTCTTGTTCCGCGATGCTAACCTGGAAACCCAGATGATCTTTGTGGTGGCGGACTGACTACTACCTACCAAGCCTTTCCTCTCAATCCCACCTCCCTCACACCTCAACTAGTCCGCAAAAAAGCCCTCAAAGGCTGCGCATTCCAATAGCGCGCTGCCAGCCTTGCTCCAGCTCCCACTTCCGCATTCCCTCTCAAGCCCCTCCGAATTCATTGACCGCCTGCGATTATTCCAGGAAGAATGTCCATCTCCTGCCACCTCGAAATCATTCCCCGCAGCTCTGCAGCCCTCTCCTCGTCGATCGACCGCAGGCTGGTGTGCACATCGTCCAGCATTGAAGACATCCAGTCGCCGTCGTCGGTCTCGAGCCTCGGCGCAGAAATGTAGACCTCGACGTTCTTGTCCCACGCCTTCTTGCCCACCAGATCAACGCTCCAGCGACCGAGTCGCTCCGCTTCGGCCAAGAGGCCATCGTGGACCATGAGCACGCTTGTTGCTGCCAGGCGGCAGGCGATGAACGGAATCCTCGTATTCCGTCGGACGGACTGCATTACGTGAGACTCGTAGCCTCTTCAGCATTTGCATGGCGAGTGTTGCGATGAGGTGGTGGGCGGGTGCGAGTGCCTTGGGCGATCGTCGAGGCTCTTCGACTTTGGTCTCCAACGTCCTTGACGGCGGAAGTCCATCATCTTCTTCCTCTCATCCGACGGAGCCGAAAGCACAATGCTAAGACCGCTTGTCGGTGGTGGTGGTGGTGGTGTTCTACGCCCTTCCGTCTCACTACTATCTTCCAGCAGCCCCAACTCCCTCGCACGTTTCCTATCAGCAACAATAGAATCCCAGCGCTGCGAGGCTTCGTTTTGTTGCAAGAGGGGTGTGCCCGACCAGCTCGCAACAGGGTTCTCGTCGTAAAACACGTACACTCTCGCCTGCTTTGTAGGTTTGCGGGCGTACTCGACGTCCAACCGATCGAAATGTCCGATGCATGAAGCCTCGGCTCCCTCGTCATCCTCGCCATCGCTCATATCTTCGTCTGCCTCACCATCTGTCTCCCTCACCATCATCTTCTTCTTCTTCTTCCTCCTCCGTTCCCTCCGCCAAGAAGATCATCTCCTGCGGATCTCGACGTTGTGCGTTCTCTTTTGCGCGCTCATCAACGTCGACCAGCTATTTTCCGATCAAAACCATCCTTGTCAGCAAAGCAAAAGAAGAAAAGCCTCGAAATACACAACGACCAACCGGACTCCACTCACAGTATAATCAACATTTCCCTTCCAAGGAACAGTCTTGCGTGGGACAGGCTGCGCCATTCGAAGATCCTGTCGGTCGGTCGGTCGGCGATCCGTTCAAACACGAGGCAATGCTATGTTCGATGTCGCTTTCACCTTCTCCCGCACCCATCCACAGTGATACTGCGTTATGTATGTGTCGCTCTATGCGCTTGCTTGCTTGCTTGCTATTGATCGGTTTTGCCTTCCCGATCCCAGGGCGACGACGACATCGAGATCTCATCAGGTATGTATCCAATCTTCATCGCATCGCATCTTATTCCATGGATCGTTATCGTATCGTATCTTATCGTATCGTGTTGTATCGGTATCGGTAATCGGTATCGCTGCGGCGATATGATGTAGGTCTGTTCGTTTTGGCTTGCGGATGGAATCTGGATCGGTTTCGATGCTATGTGTAGGTGTGTAGTACTATGTTTGAAGGTATGTATGTGCTGTGTTTCGTGTGATGAGGGTACTGTAGTAACGGTATCATCTCAGAAGACATGACAGATCTTTCGAGAAGGAGGAGTCAGTCGCAGTTCAAGTCTGGTTGCAGGGAAAGGAAAAGCTCCGTTGGGCTTCGTTCGTCCTTGCTGTTTGTTAGGTAGGCATTCTCTCTTGTTGAAGAAGGAGGAGGACCACATACCTACCTTATGTACTGCAATCTGCATCAAACCCACGATCATTTTTTCTCTTCCCTCAACTCCTATTACCTTTCCCCATCACCTGCCTCACCGATCCCATCAACGCTCTCGTTGTATGAGACAATATCCCTACCTGTACACAATGCCGATACCACCACCACCGCAGATTCGACCATCACCAACAATATCATCGACATCACGGCCGACCGGCCGGCCGCAGCGTGTACGGACAACGCATCCATACCAACGAGGCTCGATTGAATGATCGGTCAACCATGGAATACAGTACAGCACGTACGACTCAATCCGAACAACATCATCAACAAACACACACACACACACACACACACACACACTGTACCTCAATGGACGGCACCATCTCCACCAGATCGGAGCAGACCGGCATGCTATCAATAGACATCTGCTTACCTTTCGCGTGGAAAGAGAGAGGCGAGCAATCTAGTTCAAGACGTCGGTGGTGGAATCTGACGGCGACGAATGACAATGTTTCTTACTACTCGGAGCTTACCATGTGTACGGATAATGCAGTCGATCAGTAACCGATCCATTCGTGTCGGCAATGATGCAAGCTTCTTGTCACTTTTTGGGACGCCATGTCAAGGATCACTCAAAGTAAAAACGTAGAACCATCAATTTTCCAAGAGCCGGATCCGTGATGTCTCTTGGTCCAGTTGCGAGGAATTCGTATTGAGTGAAGTAATCCCGCGTGTTTGTAGATTAGGTAGAAACATGTATCTACCGGGGATAGCAACAGTGGTAGTAGTAGTGATAATAATAATGTGTTGGCTGTGGTGATAAGTACTGGCAGTGACGCCTTTCGCTGGATTCAAGGCCGTCGACTTGAAAAACAGTAATAACAGGCGAGGGGAAAACGAAATCAACAACCGAGCGGAAGCAACGCCCATGGAACTCCTCCGGTCTGGCCCTAGCCGTGGACCTAGCCCAAAGCACCTTCGCAATAAAACAGCAAGGAAGAAAGAAAAGAAAATCCAGAACGCTCATCTTCGTTCGTCGTCGTCAAAAGGCCCAATCCGGTGTTGTCTGGTGTCCGTCTCTCTCTCTTGCCTGGTCTTGCCTGGCCTTGCCTTGCCCTCCTCAGATTTAAATTCCTCTGATGGCCACCGTCCTCTCGCTCTCAAGCTTCTCCTTGTTGCGCTCCTTGTCCTGCTGCTTGCAGTCCTCGAGCCCGGGGCAGCTGTGCGACTCCAGCATGCGGTGCTTGCCGCAGAAGTGGCCGGAGCAGAAGCCGCAGTCGCCTACGATGCGCTGCGCGGCGTCGCGGCAGTCCTTGAAGCCGCAGCGGATCTTCTTGGGCCCGCCGCCGCGGATGGGTTGCGCGAGGTGGATCGTGGACTCGCGGGTGATGCGGTGTGATGTGAGCGGCGCGGAAGGGTCGGTCAGGTGCTTGCCGGCGTAGACGAGGCGGAGCGAGGAGGGCGGGAGGGTTGGTGCGCAGGGCGAGCAGGAGTGGAGGGTTGCGACTGTGGTGGATTCGGGGATGGTGATGGGGAAGGCTGGGAGGGGTGTTAGTGGTTGGTCTTCTTCTTTCTTGCGGTGAGAGCGGTGGATGGCTACTGTCTCCGGAGAGGTTCTTGACGAAGATCTGCATGGTCTCCTCGGGCTCGGCGGAGGAGGCGCGGGAGGAGACGCTGGAGATGCTGTTGGAACGCATGGTTGTGTTTATGGTGGGTGGTTGTAAGAGCGGTGGTGGTGGCGATGTCAAGAGAGGGCTGATGGGTAGTCTGGAGAGATGGGGCTTCGTGGATGTGGGTGTAGTGGCGGTGTCGGTGTCGCGAAGTGGCAGCAGTTGGGTGCTAGGTGGTGAAAGGGAGAGAGGGGAAACAATCAGGTGAAGGGTCGGGTTTTGTAGGCGGAGAGCTGAGTAATGGCTTGAGTAGTGAAGGAATCGGTCGGTGTCGCCTGAGCAGACGACTCACTCCGGTCAGTGCCACGGCCAGCACTCACTCGCTGCCCTGCCTGCCCGTCATCGCTGGCGTCAATGCGAGCGAGAGTCGATGCTATCTCCGTCCGCCGCCGCCTTGCCGATGCCGAGTGTCGCCCGCATCTGTTCCTCTTTCCGACCGCGCCGAGACCACCAGCCAAGAATGTCGAAGCATTCTGATTCGATACCGGAGTTGCATGACCGTCTACTTGCATCCATCTGATTCGACACCGCGCGTGCCTTCAAATGTCGTGCCTGATGCGCTCCGTCACCGCCAATCAGCGTCCGCTTGCCCGCCCGACAAGCGTCCGAGGAAACGATTGTGGCGCCAAACACCAAAGCGCCTTGCACGCCATCCTTTAATCAACTCTGCTCTCCACTGCTTACAACTATCCAACACATCCCAAACATCCCTCTCGACATCTCGACCACCTTCCGCGGCATGTCCCACCGCTGAACTCTGCCATTCATGGTCTTACCGCCATTGCAAATGCGACAACGCATGAGTCGTGGCGCTGGCAGCCACGTGTCGACGATAAGCAGGCAGCCCCAAGACACCACTCGCAAGTATTGATACCAGCAGAGCTCATAAGCTGCGCTGTGACTGCAGTGCACATCACTTAGGCCCAAAAGCACACGATATCCCACGCATACCCCCGCGGCGCCTGGTATCGCGAAGCCAGGCGGGGTGCTGCACTACTGCTCACTGCAACCGCTCGTTTCACGCCCTGGCCTGAAGACATGAGCCCACGCGTGCAGTTGAAGAAACCTTGAGAGCGCGCGGCTAAATCGCACGTTGCTCTCGCAGGTGCAGCAGCGTTGCCACTGAGTTGGAAACACCTTCTCCTACGTTCTCGGTTTCTTCACGTATGCGGCGCTCGTCGTGCTTTCACTGGCACCAGCGGAACCGACAAAGCCACCTACCACCCTTTGCTCCGAGGCTCCATAGCAAGGAGTGAGAGTCGAAGTCTGGGTCCTCCCGTAGATTTGGCATGCTCTCAACATGATCATCCGGAGTTGAATCCATGCTGATAATCGTCTATAACTGTCACTGTGATTGGCTGCCTACGATTATTTACTTGCAGATATTCCCAGGGATACGTGCATGCATGCGAGCAAGCAAGCAAGCAGGCAAGCAGATCAGCTGTCCAAGTCGGGACGGAATTTGGCTAACAGATAAAGCAGCGATCTTGAGGTCCAAAAGGTGCAACAGCCAGATACCGCCAGGTCAACACAACACCTCGTAGTAGCGAATGTTCCTCCTCGTATCTGACTGAATACCATATAGCCTTAACAGACTGCCTGTAAATCCAATATCCCAATATCCAATATCCAATATCCAATATCCAATATCCAATATCCAATATCCAATATTTCAATGATCCAATACAAGCACCGCCACACGGATCGGCAACTTTCATCCAATATATGCATGGGAGATCCGAGCCGACGGAGCCATAGCCGATCAGATCAGGGTCTCGGCTCGCCAACAGCCACTTCACCTCACTCCTTTCTTGTCACCTTGTCGAGACCACTATCCCTTATCTCCCTTGCCTTGACGCTGAACATGCAAGACATGCGCCGTCCTTTGTTCGGCTGTATCCATGTCTTTCTTGCCGGTATCGCTACGGGAAAGATAGTAGCTTTGCTTCGACGTAGCTGTTTGTTTGTCAGCATTTCCGTCACTTTTTAGGACTTGGGATTCTGAGTATTCGATAAGTATATTCTCATATTTACTCCCGTCCGACTCTATTCGATATCCATGCTGAGAAATGCGAGCGTGGTCCTGCCCACGACTGTAGTGTATGTCGATTTGCTGCTGCTGCCAATGAGACTGGATACGAATCACACCGTAGGTGGCGACTTGCCTGCTCGGGAAAGATACGTACGACGCCGGTGATGAAGAGAAAGACTTGAGATATGTCGGTTCGAAGATGGCAAAGCTGACCCAGTGCCAGAGGTCCGACGATGATCCTTCCGGTGGACGAGAGTAGCAAGACGATGTCACAAGCCTAGAGAAAGACAAAAATCAGTAATTCGGTCAGTTTCGACTATGAGTAGCTGATCATTCTGCCTCGTTGTGCCGCCACTCAGATCTATCGTCAAATGCTATCTCGCTTGGGAGTCAAGCAAGCAGACTCACCATGAGATTGGTGAGGTGTGTAGGCGAACTTCACACCTCTGTGTAGTCCGCGCAGTTGGAGTGACTATGGGTAACGGGGCAACAGGTCGCTCAGTCACCTATGAATGAGTGCAATCTCTTTTCTCGTTGATTGATCATGTGGCGTGAAGTGAGAGCGTCACACAGCGCCAAGCCGCATGACCTCTTGTTAGTGTCGTCTTGACACCATCGCGACTTTCCACCACACCCCAACGCTCAGCTTCAGCGCCACAAATTTGCGACCGCCCACCACCATCGACATCACGCAAAGATGTCGTCCACCAGTGAGGCCGAGTACGCCAACTGGACCCCCGAAGAGCTCATGCGCGACTACGGACGGTGAGATCAAGCGCAACATCCTCGTGCGTTGCCTCGAGTGGTACTCCACCACAGAAGTCAGGAGAAGATCAACGCCAACCGCACCGACGGCAAGATCGTCCAATATGCGAATCTCTACGTCGAGATCAAGCGCGATATTGAGGCCATCGCACTGTGCGATGGCAATCTCCCCACCGATTACAGACTACAGTGGGACAAGCGCCGTATCGCCAACCTCGAGCGCGCTTTGGTGTCGATCACCTGACTGTCAAGTTGATGCGCCAGCATGTCCCCGTAAGGGAGGACGAGGACGGGACGGGGTGAGTTCGCCTTTTTTTTACCCATGCTCTTCATTGCAGCGGACTGAGTGACTCACTAACATTTCCTCAACAGCCCCAACCCTGAGCTCGCACCCAGGTCCAGAAGAGCTCGAGGCGGCCCGTCTGAGAACAGAAAGACGAAGACTCTCCAGACAGAGAGCGCGGATTACTGGCACAAATTCCTCGCCGCCACCGAGACCCACGGTGTGTCGAGAATGCGTTCGGCGTACGGAATGGCTGCCTGCAATTTCCACGAGGAGCTCAACAAGGGCAAGCGCATCGTCAAGCGCATGGACGAAATCGCCGAGATCGAAGCCAGAGGCGGATCAATCCAGCAGACTTACTTCCCGTCTCCCTCGCTGCAGCCGCGACAGCAGGTTTACGCTTTCGTCCCCGAGACCCCGACTGTCGTTCCCAGGAGTCGTCCTTATCGTTACAGACCTAAGGGTGGCAAGGCCAAGCCGATGGTCAAAGGCAAGTCTCCTGCCGCCCACATCTCAAGAAGACCACTCTACAGACTCTCAAGACGCCCACTCTCAAGCGCCCACTCTCAAGAAGAAACCACCCCGCCCCGCAAACCCCTCCTCTCCCCCACATGAAGCAAACCCTCACCTACCTCGCAACCAACTCCTCGCAACCCCTCCGCCCTCCCCTCCCTCGACACCCTCGCCACCAGATTCGACCACCCGCTCTTCTGCGCCGACCAAACCCTGCAAGAACGCCAAAAATTCGAATCCTGCGAACCGGCATGACAATCGAGGCCTGGTTGGACTGGTGCGACTCCAAGGGCGACGCCATCGTCGAGCAGCACGGCAAGGCCCGCGTCGCGACCTCTCTCGCGCTCTGCATCCGCTTTTGGCTGGAGCAGGTGTGTGCGAGGAGCAGGCGGGCGCGGAGTTTCCCGAGGAGAGTTTTTTGTGTTATGCGGCGGGCAGGTTGGAGGATTTGGAGGGATTGACGACGAGGTTGAGGAGGGGTTGAGGAGGTATAATGAGGATGCGGCGGAGGCGCAGAAGGAGCAGAGGATTGAGATGAGTTGTTGGTAGGTAGGTCGCTTGGGAGATGAGCGCTGTCTTTGGGACGTGGCTTGTTGGTTGCGGAAGGAGGGTGAGATTCATTTCTCATGAAAAGCGCTTTGCTTTTGCTTCTGCGTTTGCTTTTTGCGACTTTCGACTTCCAACGATCCGATATTCGCTATTGGTTGTGGACCGACGATGGTGACAACCCCGACGAAGCGACCAAAGCAACGTCTCTGGTCGCTCGTCGAGGTCCTGGGCTGTTTGGTTCTGGCGTTTGGAGTTTTGGGCTTGGGCTTTAGGTTTCCGTTTTCGGCTACAGGACTGTTTTCATTTGGTTTGGACGGGGAGTTTGGGGGTTTCGGTGGGAGGAGTTTCGAGATACCCAATGCGATTCGGAGCGAACAGATGACCGCACCTGTTCAGACCGCCTTGCATGGCGCACACTGTCAGTAGCATTAGTATAAACAATACGCAATCGTCACATGTACAACATTCATGCATCTCGTCCACGCGTGAAGTACTGGAGCTGCGTGTTTCGTCTCGCTGGGTGGAAGTCGCCTTGCTTCCGTGCCTTGCATTCAAGTATACATGTATGCTTCTCGCCTATCGGTATAGATGCAGCCCTGCCTGTATGTGTACCACGTCTCAAACTGATGTAGAAATCGGTCCGCTTGTGTGAATGTTTCGTTGATGTTCCCGTCGAGAAGGAAGAGCTGCACGTCTTCTGGAGCTGTTGTTCTCCGCTTGACTCTAGGAACATTGAATCAAAACACCGAAAACCATCGTTTTTGGCTGTATACATGCTAGACAGAATGTGAAGACACAGGATTCACCACAGTGCACCAGAGAACTGTTTGAGAATGTCAGATTGCTAATATAGGTGGTTTGAGACTGGTGGAAGACATTCGTGATTGTGAATATAACCCCAACCCTAACCCTCTAGCGGAGTGATGTGAATATATCGCGTTTCAACTCACAAAACTCGCTCCTGAACGATGGAATGGACTATGGAAGGGACAGGAACACGACAACCGAGTCTCGGCTTACAGTGGTGAATCTCTCCGGTCATGTACGGTCATGTGAATATCGCACACGGCGGCATGGCGGCTTTTCAGCCGCACCAGCAAGACCATGGGCAAGAAGCAGAAACAAGCAGGGTACTTGGGTATCTTCTACACTCTACAACCACGCTCCTACTCTTCTCCTCTTTCCCAACCTCAGCCGCCTTCGGGGGACCCTTGGGCGGCGGAGGCAGACCTCCCGTGGGCTTCGGAGTCGAGGACCCGGATTCCATCTCCTTGCTCTTCTGCTCGCCTTCGGCGAAATAATCGTCCAGCGCCACTGCGGCGCGGTGTGCCCTGGCTTTCTTCGACTTCCCAGGCGGCGGCCCTGCTGATCCTGATCGTGGGGGAGGAGTGTAGGATTGCTGAGCGGCAGGTGGCGGGTACGAGGAATTCCGTGGGAGCGGCAGGCGTCGACGGATCGGCAGCAGCGTTAGGGTCGAAGGACGACTCCTCGCCGTAGGAGACAGGCGGCTGTCCAGCTTCGAACAGCGTCTCGCCCGGACCTTGCGGCGGCTCCGTGAGAGCCGCAGGAATACGATGCAACGCGCCGTAGCCCAAAACACAGCCCAAAGCGCCCTCGCCGCCCCAGTTCTTCGCAGGCGTGATCGTGATCATCCTGGTCACATCGTACTCGCTGTTGTAACGTACAGCCTCAGCGGCCCGGTTCATGAACTCCTCCACCAACTCGCCAGCCCCCCATCCCCGCGCAGAACCCCCTCGGCGGCGACCCAATAACATAGTCGCTATACGGCAAGAACCCCGCCACATCCGCCGGCGAGTTCGGCATCACGTCCAGAATATGCACACATCCTCCCCCAAGCTCAGCGGACTCCATTGCAGCTGCAGACCCAACCCTTCGTCCTGCGGCACTCCCGCGTAGATTTCGCGAATCACCTGGCCTTTGG
>JALGPY010000114.1:0-29443 GCA_023055425.1 Linanthus parryae | reverse complement strand
GAGTGTATCTATGAGACTCAAGGCGTGAATCTGATACCAACGAAGCATTAAATATGGTAGAAACCATAATAATAATTAATGCTGAAGGTAGGGTATATATCTTTCACTGTTTGGATGATGATCTTGATCTTATTCCTTCAATCGTGCTTGAGTTTACGTTGATCCTTCTCCGTAGTTTGTGATTACCTATAGCGCAATTACACGATTCCACAGCCCCAACCTGCCTTTGTTTGTTCTTGAGAGAGCATACTAGCCTCACGTCTCAACTTTAGGTCAAAGCTGATTGTGGTAGTGTATAAAATAACGTGGAGAGCTTTGTCTAATATAGACAAAGCTTTTACCCTTGTTACAACAATAACCCCCTAGGGTTTATGATTCATTGCGATCAGCCTCCTGGTCCTGGGCACCACAAAAACGTCTAACATTTTCTATCTCAGCCCGTGCACATGATTTATCGAAGCACTTTCACGTCATCTTTGTTATCTCGTTCGCGTTTATATCATGTTTGTTTTGTAATCGTGTTTCATTTTCCATTCTAAGTTATACACGCGACGAGAAAGGACACAACAGCATAAAGTCTGCTTTGGATAATAAATTTGTCTGCAACGCATTTCATAAAGTCATGTATGAGTTTTGATTTTTTGACAATTTTAATAAATAGACACTCATAATTAAAATGCTTTATAACACGAATTCAACTCGACACGAACATACAGTGCCACGATTTTTTTTCCGATAATGATATGTGCTAAATTAGAATGCCTAAGATAGTAGACAATGACGTAAGTTAAACATGCTCAGTAATCAAAAAACCAGAGGCACATCCCATAGCTCGAGATGTTTGTAGAGATATGTCAGTGTGTATGGTTTTGGTATTAGTGTGTTTTCTATCTTGCGCCCGTGCACGTATGTGATTTATCGAGCACGTAAAATTCACGTCATCTTTGTTATCTCGTTCCCGTATATCATGTGTGTTATTTTGTAATCGTGTTTCATTTTCCATTTCAGGTTATACACGCGACGAGAAACGACACAACATCATAAAGTCTGCGCTAGAGAAGAAATTTGTTTGCAGCGCGAATGGTGTTGATTTGGAGAATCCATTGTTGTTATGTTCACCGGCTTTAAGAGGAGTGCTACTACGTCGTGTTGCAGCGGTAACAAAAAAGATGGAGCGGCAACGACAGTGGATGGATCATTGATCCAACCATTCATCTATTAGGGTATATAACCCATTGCCCTTCTCATTATCGTTAATCAATCATTATGTGCTCATTCATTATGTCCGCCTCTTCTCTCTTTCTCCCAGGCTGCCTAATTGGGTTTCATTGTATTAAAGCCACCATGCTCTGTGCCACAACTTCTGCTTTTTCAACCACTGCCAATCCTATCTACCTTCTCTCCAATATTCAGTATGTCTTACCTTCCAAACAAGATAATTCCAATATTTTTTCTCAAAAAACAACATGTTTCTTCAATCTTGCATAAATAGTCCCTTATTAGTCGCATTGATGGGTCCATTCCGTGTCCAGACAAGTTTCTTCCATTGACTAATTGTGCAACCACAACATCCTCCATCTGGACTACTCTCCCCTCCGTTTGCATTATCAGATGTTGCTAACCCTAATAAACACTACTCTCACCGGGGAGGCCATGACCATTGGCAGCCCAAGCTCGCTCTACCTAGCTATCTTTCGAGCTGATATATGCATCAATTACAAGATAGAACATCATGTAAGTGAAAACTGATATTAAACCCTGAAAAAGCATTACGACTCTAATGATTCTCCATGCAGAAGCATAAATCGATTAGAGATAAACTTTTTGTTCTATGGTTCTTGTTGATGATGAGGATGTGCTCTTAATTTATTTAAATTGTTTACCTCTCGAATATAATGCTTTTAGATCTCTCAAACATATTATATGTTGACCATTCTCTTGAACAATGCAAGTTTTGTTGAAATCAGAAGAACATATGCTAGAATAAAAAACAAACAAACTCAGACTCTTCATCTCCTGCTTCTTTTACCTCTGTAACACTGCATTCTCTAATTAAAAACATTAAACTTCTCATAGTCGTGCTCAATTTACTACTTGTTCTTGATTATACCAAGGTGGTCAACATTATTCGGGCTTTGTTAGTTTTCAAATGGTTTGTGTTCAATCGTGGTTGAAATACTTTTTTCTCGTGGTAGATTTGATTCTTTTAGGTCTCGTATTAACTCTTATTTTCAAAATAGAAATCCTATCACTTGTCATATATGTTTAAATGATTACTATTATGCCTTTAAAAATTGGCAAAAAATGGATTATGCTGGGGGAAACTTCGGTCGAAACAACTATCTACAATGGTTTCCACCCGTGGTGCCTCCAACTCAGGTCTACTTCTCAATCTCCAACACCCTACAAGTTGATAGACACATACACACTAATAATATGAATCATCCTATGCTCTTTGATTCTCACATCTTTCCTCTTTATTTCATTCCTCTCCTGAAATCCTAATTGGATTTTTACCCTATATAAGATTGTTATGGAAATTGGAGATCCCACAACCTTGGTCGTGATTCTTGGTAGTACCCTTTTTGTATAGTTTTCACTGTCCATTAAAGTATTACTAAAATAATTTCTACCTAAATTGAGAAACCAACGGTCTTAACATGTATTGTAAATGGAGAACTTGCTAATTTAGTTAATTAATTACAAGTATTGAATTTTCTAGCTATACAAAATATTTAATAGAAAAAAATGTGCGACGCCAAGGTCATATAGTCCAGTGAGCGACAATATGCTTCCAAGATGATAAGGAAAGCAAAATATCCTAACACTGAGTTAATACTTGTAGTTCCCAATATTACTTGCTCGGGGCCGCTCAACAGCCCTACTGATTAGCGAATACAGGCTAAATATGTGAAGATTCCATTTTAATTACAATATTTTGATTATGTATATGGATGGGCAATGGTGGTGAGAACTATTATCAGTTATTATGTCACTTGTCATCTAGCTTCACATTACTTCTCATTGTACCCCTAAACAAGGGAGTGATACACTAGTTTTGCCAAGAAAGTAAAAGATGCATTGGTCTAACCTCACCATGATATGACATGCAAGTGTGATTGTCCACTTTACGATCATGGTTTAACCGAATATTTTTTTAATACTTATATGCATATATAAAAGAAAAATCAATATACACACAATTCATGTACGTATTAATAATGTGATGCGGTAGGCATATAGAAAAAATCAAACAAAAAACTATACATAAACAAATGGGTAATTATTATGTGCAATAGCAACACAACTTTTATTGTCAGACTGCACTTAAAAAACAAACACTATCCTTAATGAAAGGGGAGTATGCAGATAGATATGCAACACAGATACTCTAGAGGGGGGGGGGGTTGAATAGAGTATGCCAACTTTTGGCAAAACTTGTGGAGGAGAAGAGTTTCTATGCAGAGCAGTGAAGTTCAAGGCCTTGAAAACAGTTTCAAGCCTTTGAACTAAAATACAGTTTGAAATGAAACAGACAAGTCTTTTTCAAGGTCTTGAAAAGAGTTTCAGACCCTTGAAAATAGACTAGTTTGAATGCAGTAAAAAACTGAGTATGTAAATGAACTGTAAATGCAAGAGACAAGTGACTTATAGAGTTCAGTCCACTTGGACCTAGGTCTCTACCTCAGGGATCTTCTCCTTGCAGAATTTTTGACACAATTCTTATTAATCAAAAGCTAAGCCCTAGATCTCAAACACAGAGAGATGCCTTACTCTGTTACAGCTTGTGGGTCTCTCTAACCTATCTAGTACCTGCTCTAGCTAACTGATTAACTAAGAATTCTATATTGTTTACTTTGAAAAATCCTTGAGAATAAGAGGTAGAAGTAATACAAGAATAATATACAGATAAAGCACAAGACAAAAGAACACTGATGTGTAGAACTGCAGTGAAAGATGCAGTGATCTTCTGTGAAATGGATTGTGAGAAAGATGAACTTCTTTGATGCTTGTCAATCCAGAAAATGAATCTCTCCTTTTTTCCCGTTGAGTGTTGTTGTTGTTGCTTCAAAATAGCTCTATTTATACAGCTAGAGGCTCTGCAAATCTTTCCTATATTTTTAGCAACAACTTCCTATTTTGTAGGCAACAAACTTTGACTCTCTTAACAGCATTCTCCAACGGATAGTTGATCATAATCTTCAGAGATATTGTTGTGATCTTGTATTTAAACAATTTGATAAGCTGTCATGAGTGTCTGATTGATCACATAATCATCTTCTCTTGACATTTCCTTTCTTGCAAAAGCCATATTAGGAAACATATCCTGCAAACTTAGGAAATAAAATTTCCCGGCAAAACTGAGTCAAACAGATGAATTAAATGATGTTAGATATATCAAAACAGTTTGTCTTTCATCATCAAATAATAACACATCAAGCATAGGGGTGATAGATATAGAATCAGATCAGAAGAGTTGAGAAGAACTCCCCCTTAGAATATTCATACAGGTCAGACCGTTTCAAGGCTTTGGATCCTAGTTCAATGCCTTGAAATAGCTCTGCTACTTAAAGCATGTGAAACCTGATTCAAGGCTTTGAAAACTGGTTCAAGGCCTTGAAATAAATAAGTATTTCAAATCCCTGAAACCTGTGACCTTACACTTAACAATCTAAAAAGATCCCTAAAGTTCGAATACAAATCCTTTATATTCACATGTAAATCCCATATTTACATATCAAAATCAAAATAAGAGAAACTGAGGACGCCATACTTAAGTTGTCTCCTAATCCGAAGGTGAAGTAGTGCTTCTTCTATAGCAGATACATGCTTATAAATACAAGTTGATGAGTGGATCAGAGATTGTGTACTAATGAACCCACATGACCTCATATTATTGGTTGGTTGCATTTATGTTAGTTTCTGCCCATATATTGTAACAAATTCGCTGAAAAATACTATTTTACCCTTTAACTCATTCAAATTTTGACACAATTACAATTTTTACCCTTAAAATGAAAATAAACGTAAAATAAATAAAGACTAGATATAAAATAAAGAAGAAGAAGAAAGTTAGACGAAGAAGAGGCAGAAAATGAAGAAGAAACGAAGCTGAAGCGGCGCTGACATCCTCCCTTCCCCCTCCTGCTCCTCCTTCTTCACCCAAATTCGTCTTTTCTGTCTCTTCCCTCTATCTTCTTCTTCCAAACTCTCTATGTTCTATCTCTGTACAGATTCTAGACTTTCTATTTCTCGGTAGGAAACCCTGCCTGACTTGATATTTCAACGAAAAACCCACCGAAATATTCATAATCTAATACATAGAAATTGAAACCACACCAAATCCAAAGACTCATACTTTGAAATTGGTCGTGGGTTGTTCAAGACTCTCTCTATCTCTCTTGCAATCGATATCAGGTGTTGAATTAGTTGGGTTTGATTTGGGTTGAGAAGAAGTAGAGAGAGTGAGTGAGTGATATTTGAAATCTAGATTTGTGGCAGCGGCCGTGGAAGTGATACATTGATGGTGATGATGGTGTTTTCATGACTCAAAATCCTCACCGAGGTTCAAACGCCCACATTTCGATGGTGTTGTTGGTTTCCTCACAAGATCTATTCTAATTTCTCCCTTTCAAATACCAATTCCCTCTATTTCAGGATCGATTTCGATATTTGGTATCTTTGTGTTTTTGGTGTCAGCAAGCTTGTGTTTAATTTTAAGTTGGGAAGAAGATTTAGATATCCAATTTGTGGGTACAACGGCGACAGTGTAACTCAGGCGATGGAAGTCACAGCCACAAAACCTGTTCAAAACAATTTATTCTTTTCCGTTCGCTTGTTCTATATCTAAAATTTATTGATTTTTCCTTTTTATGTTTACTTCTTGTTTTGAGGGTAAAAAATTATAATCATGCAAAACTTTTGTTGAAATTTTGGGTAAACTTTTATTTTTAAATGAATCCATCATAATTTATGGATGTCCGTTAGGGCCCGGTACTTGATTCGCAACAATTTCAAAATATGAGTACTATGGATGTTGCAATTGAAATTATGGGCACTAAAATCCCCTCGAAAAGAAAACTATGGGGATCGAATGCAATTTTTTCGTAATCTAATGATTTTAGTATTTCTTTCAAGGTCTGGAACGCGAATACGGAATATTTGGAGCACCCTGCGAAGATAACCCATTTGGAGTGGTCACTATAATATGTGGAGTACGATATGGGGGTGGTGGAGCAATTAGAGGAGCAATGTCCTCCATGTCTATACACCATGTCACAACGTTAGAGATAAATCACTTCACTTAATCTTTTCACTCTCCACTACTCCACACTGCTGCCCACTACTTTCACCATGATTTTCAACATATTATGAACACATTTTTGAAGCCTACATACAAAAGGGACTCTTTCATTTGCAAGGGTTGAAGGGTTGTGGAGATTGCATGGGGAGAGCACTTAATTCACATTTTACATTCCTCCACTTTTTACCTTGCTCTCTTTAATTCCGGAGACTCGAAGGTGGTCAAGAACGTTAATAACATAAAGAACAAAGATTACATAGGAAGAAGAGCTTAAAGACATAACAATTTGTTATATCTTTTACTATCTTCTTTATCACGTCGAATCCAAATTATACATCACTGTTTAAAATGATTCATGAGTACGTTATGAAAAATTGCATGAAGGAAATTTATGTTGAATACGATTGATTGACTTCTCCTTTCATATAATAAATTATGATCGTTAGTAGTAACGCACGAAAGAAATAACCATCATTTGACGATCTACGAGTTTTATTTGTTATCATAATCAAATACATATGAATAATAACTAATATTTTAAACAGATTGGTAAACCCGCTGAAGTAAGAGTGACATGAAAATATATTTATCTTTTAAAACCAAGGAGCGATCATTTAGGTACAAAGTAACTAACATTCCACGCAATTGACAAAGAAACGTGACACTAAATGCATTTTATTTCTCAGTCTCCCCAAATTTTTGCAGTGTATCCAAACAAAAAGGTACCCTCAAGGTTGCAATCCTATTAACCAATTTTCGCTTCTCTAGATCTCTGACACGAAATACTTCTCCACTGCTCTACTGGTGTCGAGACTATGAACTGATCGACAAAGTAAATTGATGTATCACAAGACAAACATTAGAGACATTTTCCGTCGACGTGTATTATGCCATACCACCCAACATGCTTCGGAATTGAGTTTATTTCCTCATTTTTTCCAAATTATATGAATAATAGGGTAAATGTTTAGGATCTTGGATCGATGTCAAATGTAGCTTGAACTAGCACATTCAGAAACATGTGTGCCCACACTAAAAATGAAGACTATCCATTAGATCCACACAAACAGGATTCGTCAATCAATTTGAACCTAGAGAGTAATACATCTCTAGCAACCCAAAGTACATGCACAGAATCCCAACCGCGAAACTAATAATTCTACATCCGCAAAAATTGGCACACTATTCAACACGAATTCAACCCAACACGAACACGACAATTTGGCCTTTCAAAAATCCAGACCTTAGTTTTACCACGATAATTAGATGACAAGATATCTTAGGATATCACATAAAACTATAAAGCAGGGGGCTGTCCTGAAAAATTGAAACTGTTCGGAATTTGTTGTCACTAAACTCTTATTCTATCTAAATAAAAGACTTCTCTTACTACATTAGGAGCGAGCTTTCGTTGTGCAAGGCCTCGATAACTAAAAATATACTTAGTGTCAGTGACTAATAAATTTAACAAATCAAAAGTACATATTTTTAAAAAGTTGACCTGATCGAGAGCGAGGGGGAATTAGCATTAGACCTGGAAAAATGGGTCGGCCGGGCAGATTTGGGCTGATTTTAAATGTGTTAGATTTAATTGGTCCATCCTCCATTTATGCCCAAATGCTTACTGGGTTTTATTAGGTTGGACTTCAAGGTGTTGTGTAAACCTAAGTAAAACCCAAATATAACAAAACAAGTTTTACTAGTCCCAGCCACTCCAGAAGCCCAGTCACATAATTTTAACATAAGTCCAAACTTTTAACTTATTCTTTTTCAAAACTACTGTAATGCCTCCGTACATTTACTAAATAAAAAGTGTGCCATCATCCTCCTTCAAAACCGACCATAGCAGCCAGTTCTCGTAGCCGTCGTCGCCATGGCCGCCACCATAGCACACAAAGAGAGAAGATTTGGAATCAGAAGTAGCCTTGTCCTCATTAACCACCATCTGGGCCTTCAACCAACTTCTCTCACCCGCCGCCGGAGAAGATGGAAGAAGAATCGGTGGTTAGCAAAGGTTTTCCACGATCTACACCACCGAATCTATGATCCAACCGCTTGGACTACAGGAAACCTTGATTGGAGGAAGAAACAGAGGAAAATGAGGTTGAGATTACGATGGACAGAGTGAAGGAGCGACTGAGGCTAGTTGAGATGTGCGACGGTTGACGGGATGCCGGATAAATGCGGAGTTGACGTCGGTGGAGGTGGCGGTGCGACGATGAAGTTACTGGTTGAGGCGGCGGCACGACGGTGAAGTTAGTGGTGGAGGTGGCGGCACGACGGTGAAGGCGGTTGCACAACGATAAAGGTGGTGGTGGATGCGGATGTGGCTGCCGTTGCAGCTCTGAATCCCGAAAGAATTGGCCAAAAGGCAGTGGAAATGTTTTCCACTGCCGAGAAGCACCAACAATTAAGGAGTTGGTGTTTAATGGTAATAAGTGTAATTATACTACTTAATTCTCCGAAAATCTTGATTTACTTAACAAAAATCCAAAAAAAAGAAAAAATTCTCTCTCTCTTCCCTTATGTTAAACACAGTGAGGGTGACGAACCCAGACAACCTTCGTCGTGTCTTCTTCTTCTTCACAGGCAAGATCGTCGTGTCTTCTTCTTCACAGGTGCGTCTTCTTCGTCTCCGACGAAGAACCCAGAAATTTGTTTGAAATTAATACTTTTTGCATGTTTTGAAACTATTTTTATGAAATTGGCATGAAATTGAAGAACAAACACCAAAATTGGTAAGAAATCGAAGAACAAACACCAAAATCGGTATGAAATTGAAGAACTAACTTCAAAATTTTGGGTTTTTGACGAGGACTCGTCGACTGTCGACATTTGCAAGTCGACAAACAAGGCAAAAAATAATGCCCTGTGTCCATGTTCTCTGTGTAAACCTATCTTGGCTGTCGATAATCGACCTGTGGAAGTCGACTAAACAGCCAGAAATTGTTGCTTTCTGTCCCTGCTGTCTTTGAATTTAAAGCACCTAGACAATTCCTTAGAAAACGATAAATTCATTAAATTAAAGAATCCAAGACCAACAAATTCATGAACTTTAAGAATTCAGCAATAAAAACAACTAATTAATAACTATGAACTCTAAAAAGAAACTATTAATTCATCCTTCGTCGATCATATGCTAGCTAGCTGCACGTACTCCTTCCACGGGCGGTTACTGCATGCACCAACAAAACAAGATAGATACATGTATATATTAATTTAATGAATTTATAAATATAGCACGTATGTACGTATCGGTGAGGGAAACATACCTTAGAAAACGGTAAATTCATATCGTACGCATTGGCCATCAGATCCACCATATAACGTGGGAACAAACCAATGATTTGACTCTCAATGTACTCCCCGTCGAGCCAGTCATTATCATCCGGGAGATTAAGGTAGTTGTCGCAGGGCTTCCGAAGATGTTCATACGCGTTCCTAACGAACAAGTAAAAGGACACGGTGGTGTCATCATAGCCCTTGGTCCACTTTGAAAATATCGGTTTTCGTTTCTTCCGTAAACTCTTATAGCACAGTACGCGATAGAGGGGTGGCCATGGGGTGCCTTACCTGGAGGGATTATGTCTCTCCAATCCCTTGTTGCATGACCCGTAGTGCCTGTAAGGAGGTTAGTCTTCTTCATGAAATCTTCTCAGCTAGCCTGTCCATTACTAGGGGGCTTATACTTTTGTGCTTGGTATTCTCTGCACACTCATAACAATTTTTCCATCCTCTCCTCCCCAGACCACATAGACAAATGGTCAACGCAAATTGGCAGATATTTCATAACCCGACCAGAATCGTGGTGGCTCAGAGTGTCGTGCAAATCTTGTACGTCAGCCGGATAGGTTTCACCCTTCAGAATATGCTTGAAGATGGTATGGATCAACCCTGTCATTCCTGGAGGACCCTGCATGGAAGATGCATCGTCAGTCTTCAGGTTCACTTCCAATATTGTACATGCAAAGTCAATTTCTTTTTCTACGTGAGGATCATGACGGACGTCCCAGCTGCCCTTTTGGCGCTTGAAGATGAAGTTTTCAGGGTTCTTTAGTGCTCGTTGCAGTTGTTCGTTCCAGCCTTCACTACATTGTACGTATTCACTGAGAATTGCTCTAATCATTCCTCTAGTATGTGCAGACAGCTTGTTTCCGTACGTCCGACTACCGTGATCTATTTTATATGCGATCCACTCAGCCAAATCAAAATCGTAACCCCGATTATATGAAAATATCTTCTTGTCTCGGTCAACCAATTTAACTTCATCGGTCAACCAATTTAACTTCATCGGTCTTCTGCTTGGCTTCAACCAATTTAACTTCATCCGTCTCCTGCTGGGCTTCAACCAATTTAACTTCAACGGTCTCCTGCTGGGCTTCAACCAATTTAAATTCAACGGTCTCCTGCTGGGCTTCAACCAATTTAACTTCAACGGTCTCCTGCTGGGCTGCAACCGTGTTGTTCTTTCCCTTCTTCTTCTTTTTCTTCTTGTTTATCTTCTTATCATCTCTATCATCTATGCGGCTACATACTTCATCGATGTACGATAGGGCGCTTCTTTCTTTCGCGACGGGCTTTCATTTTATTGAATTCCACTCTACGACTTTCTTCCGCATATGCCTCCATTATTGCCGCCACCACCTACATAGGTATATAATGTTCTCAACGTGTGAAGGAAAAACAACATGCAAATACTGCATCTGTTTTGCTATATAATACCTCTGTTTTTACTCAACGTGTGAAGGAAAAACAACATGCAAATACTGTTTCAACCGTGGAGCCTCATTCACGAGCTTGCATATTCACTGTTTCTACCCTAAAACTGAGTCACTAAGAAACCCTAGATATGGTTCGAACTCTAAATATACTAACTGGGTCAAAAAAGTTCAGAAATCACGGTAGAAACAGTGAGTTGTGAGGGAGGGTTGTTGAATAAAAAATTCAGAAATCACCGAAACCAAAGCAACTGTTTCAACTGTGTAGCCTCATTCAGGAGCTTGCATATTCACTGTTTCTACTCTAAAACTGAGTCACTAAGAAATCCTAGATATGGTTCGAACCCCAAATATACTAACTGGGTCAAAAAAGTTCAGAAATCACGGTAGAAACAGTGATTTGTGAGGGAGGGTTGTTGAATAAAAAATTCAGAAATCACCGGCACCAAAGCAACTGCAGAGAGAGTCAACCGCGGAGCCTCGTTCATGAGCTTGCATCATGTATCAACTCCAGCGAGTTGTGAGGGAGTAACCGAGGCTAACGTACATCCGTGGACAACCGTATGAGTGAGTTGTGAGGGAGGAGCCCTAATACTTAATCAACATACATCAACATTCATCGATCACAAAGCATGCATATTGTAATATTATATACATGCCGTTGGGGATTGGCCATATCGAGTTTGTGTGCTTGCCGTTGGAGAAGAGACGAGTTTGTGTGCTTGTCGTTGGAGAAGAGACGGATGACAAGACCACGGTTTGCATGCAGTTAGGGTTTAAAGATCGGAATTGTTTAATGCATGCAGTAAGATTGATATATATATATATATACGCACGTATGGGCCTAATCGTGGTGTTGGAGGCGGTTGGCCCGGTTGGGCATAATTTTGCAGTTTTTGTCGACTACTACATGTCGACGGTCGGCGTCTACATGTCCATGGTCGACTCCGGACAAAACACGTCGACAGTCGTCCCGTATATGTCGACAGTCGATGTATAAGAGTCGACAGTAGACAAGCTACGTCGGCCGTCGATGTGATCTAGTTGACAGTAGACATGCTCAGTCGACAGAATGACCAAAACGTGACGAAATCGTGAAACAAACAAATAAAACATCAATCCAACTTCACGAATAGTCTTACAGACATATTAAACATCCATACAACGTCACCATTAGTCTTACAAACAAATCAAACCATTAACTTCACTACGGTTTGAGATTCGAACAGTCTCTCAACGTAACTTATACCGACACGGATGGCAAAACCCTTTTGGCACCATAGTGTTTTGTCCAACGTACGTATACATGCCATCATCACATCTCCATTCGCCACGTACCGAGCTCTTTTCATTGCAACATCGAATGAAACCGCCCCATAATCTCCCGGATTAGCCTGTCGTAACTTATACCGACACGGATGGCAAAATCAATTTGGCACCATAGTGTTTTGTCCAACGTACGTATACATGCAATCATCACATCTGCATTCCCCATAGCATGATAGGACAGCCCTGGAGTCTTGTAGACAAGTCTAAAATTATATAAAATTAAACATAGTTAAGGTCCTAGGTCAACAAAATCAATTTTAAGGATGCTTCAATTGTGTCGACCTATATAGGTCGACAGGTCGACAGCCGACCTACACATATCGACGGTTGACCTAGACAGGTAGACAATCGACCAAGAGAAGTCAACCGTCGATCTACCTAAGTCGAATGTCGACGTGAATAGGCCGACAGACAATTCTGGCATGTCGACCGTGCATGTCGACTATCGACTTGTTCAGGTCTGCTGTCGACTTCAGCCGACTCCACTAGGTCGATTCTCGGGCTCTTCAATTCAAACCGGAAGGGTAACTAACCGAGGGTATTTTGGTACTTCAAGTTAAAAGAGGGGTAGCTACATAAGGGTATTTCTGTACTTTCATCGATAAGTGAGTTAGTTACGTATGTTGGTGCTTTGTTGCAATGGGTTATACCCCATGTGCTTTGTTACAATTCTTTTCCGATTTACTGCTTATGAGCAATATGGCCCCTCTGAATCCTCTTGCTCCTCCGGCTATAACAGCAAGTTTGCCAACTTGCTGTCAACAAATATATATATATATATATATATATATATGAGATAAATATGATTTTCTCTTCTTTTTTTTCTTCTAATAAATAAGTTCATTATTTGCTAGTAAGAGGGTAATATTGTCTTTTACGGTTATTAAATTTGATGAACATTATTGCAGTTCTACACTTCTACTGCTTATATTTCTTTTTAGGATCTGTTATTCTTTTACTTTTTTTCCTGTTTCAAATCTTTTTTAAGATATGTTATGTTTGTAAGCTCATTTATTTGTTAAAAAAGATGTGTTTGTCATTTTTTACTTTGTAAATTTGTTAGAGGCAGTACGATAAATTGAGAATGTTCAGTTTAGATTGTACAGAAAAATAAGAGTGCGAGTTTTTTAATTGGAGACCGTTGTTTTCTCTTCATATGTTCAGGCCAGAAAGTTAATCACTCTAAGTCTGCAGTTGTTTTCTCTTCTAATGTTCGTGCTAATTATAGGAATTCACTTATCTTTGTGCTTTATTGGACATTCAAGAGGCTGAAAGTCATGAGAGGTACCTTGGTTTGCCCACTTCCATTGGGAAGAAGAAGATCAGCTGTTTCACCAACCTTGATGATAAAGTAGCAAAAATGTAGCTGGGTGGAAACAAAACAATATATCTTTTGCAGGAAGAGAGATTTTGGTCAAAGCTGTGGTACAATCTATTCCAGTCTACACGATGTGTTGTTTCAGAATTCCTCAAGCGTTGTGCCAAAATATTGAAGCTAATGCACACAATTTTTTATGGGGAAAGAAAGAGGATCAGAAAGGAGGCAACTGGATAGCGAGGGAATTGCTGAAGAAGAGGAAAGAGGAAGGAAGAATCGAATTCAAGGATCTTGAAGATTTTAACAGTGCACTTTCCGCTAAACAGTTATGGAGATTATTAATCTCCAACTCTCTGGTAAGTCGAATCTTTCAACACAAATATTATCCAATTCTAATATCCTCGAAGCAGAGCTGCATGGCAACTCCTCTTTTTGTTTGGCGTTCTAATATGAGCTCCAGAACTGTTATTCAGAAAGGGCTGAGGTGGAAAGTGGGGAATGGCACAAAAATTCTAATTCTCCATGATCAGTGGATAAAATGGCCTTTTACTTTACCGCCTATTGCCGTGTCAAATAGAGCGGCTAACCTCAATGTGTCAGATTTCATTTCGGTGGAACGTACCTGGGATGTTGACAAGCTGTGTGACTACGAGCTGGGAGTGGATGTTGATGAGATCCAAAGAGTCCATATTCCCACAGTTCCCCGCGACAACGCCTTCTGCTGGCACTTTCACACCGAACAGTGCCTACACCGTAGCTTCTGGCTACGAGGCAGAGCGTAAAGCAAAGGTTACGACTCAAGAACAAGTTCTTCTTTAGGAAATTCTAAGTCATGACTTAAAATTTTATGGAGGATAAAGGTCCAAGCTAAGGTCATTTACACGGTTTGGCGAGCGGCCCAAGATTCAATAGCTACACGAAATAAGGTTCGAAAGTTCAATCATGATATCTCTCATATGTGGGTTCTCTACAACTCTCGCCAAGAATCTGCCACACACTTGTTCATGGAATGCCACTTTGCTCTTCGACTTTGGAATCTTTTTCTTGGAAGTTCTTTTTTGACAGCTGAACAACATACACCAAATCTTGGTCCCGATTATCATTAGCTCTGCCTCCCAGTCCGATCGCGAGAAGATTTACCTCATTTTTTGGAGTATTTGGAGAGCCCAAGATGCGTATATTTTTCAGAATTCTAAATGGACTAGAGAGGTAGTAGCGCAGGTCACTGGCGATATGCTGAATAAGACGGCGGCGAATGCCCAACGTTGCAAGCAGAGAGTTCCAGCTCGGGTCGCGGCGGCTCATTGCTGGCGTTCTCCTGAGCCAGGGTTTGTTAAGTTTAATTCATATGGTGCATAGGTTGTGGAGAAATCGGCAGCAACAGCTGGTGTCGTAGCTCGCGACCATTCCGAAAACTTTCTCGCAAGCCTCTCCACTCCCTTACCCACGATATTCTCTGACCTCGAAGCCGAATCCTCTGCAATTCGAGAAGGATTACGGTTGGGGCTCGAAATGGGGAAGAAGAAAATAGGTGTGGAGTCAGATTTAAAAATTGTCATCGAGACTCTCATATACAGAAGAGACTTACTAAAGAATCGATCAGAATATGGTGACACACTCCGGGAAATTCTCGCACTGGCAGAACGTTTCGAGGAAATAAAGTTCGCCTACAGCCATAGATCCACCAACGTAGCGGCTCATGAGTTCGCTAAATTCAGACTCACAATTCCGAACAAGTATGTATGGCTTGGCTTGCTCTCACCCAATCTCGGCCCAACACTTTCTTTCAGTTGATGTATTAGGGTTGCAGAAACCCATTTTCATTGAATAATAAGAAAGTGCATTTTTTATAAAAAATAAAATAAAATAGAGCCTGTTGGGTCACGGGACAAAATCCAACTTACCCATGTAAGTAACGATTTTAAATAGTCTACTCCAATTAATACCATTTATTAAATAGCCAGACCCCAAAATCATTTATAATTAGTTACTCCCTCTGTTTCACCAGGTTCTTCAACAACTTATTCGGGTATTATTTGGGCTTAGCGATTTGGTTAACAAAACAAAATAAGAATTTGATAATTTTTTTGTGGTATTGTAGAACAAAGTTTATCTACGACGCTATGAAAAGATTGTCAAATTCGTGAATCGTTTTGCTACCGAAACTGCTAGGCCCAAATAATACCCAAATAAGTTTTTGAAGAACCTGGCGAAACGGAGGGAGCAAGTGGTTAAGCCCAATGGGCAAAATACCGTTTTGCCCATTTTGCCAGGTGTAGCAACTAGCAAGAGTGCAAAATACCGTTTTGCCCATTTTGCCAGGTGTAGCAACTAGCAAGAGTGCAAAATACCGTTTTGCCCATTTTGCCAGGTGTAGCAACTAGCAAGAGTGCAAAAAACATCATAAAATGGATTAAATGAGTTTTCAACCAAACTAGGAGGTGTGTTAGGTGCATTATTTCTACGATTTCCTGGAAAATAAGCTGGACTACCAACTGCACTACCAACTGCAAGTCCACCACGAGACCTAACGGCCCGACAAAGAGAAAGAAGCCTAAAATTCACTCACCACCAGATCAGAAAACACCCATTTCAGCTCAAGCTTTCTCTCGCTGATCTAGCCTTCGTTTAATCGATTATGGCTTCCAATGGCGCTTCTCCGGTGAGTCAATCCTCTCTCTCCCTCTATAGTAATTTATGCTGCGAGTGTTGAATTTTAGGAACGTCAGCTTATGAAGAGTTTTCGATCGTTTCGCAGAGAGATAACGAGACGCAAACCAGTTTAGAGAAGATCAAACGGCAATTAGCTTCAAGTTCTGGGAGAAATTTACTTCAGGGTCCTCTTCTCAAGCGATCCGAAACGGTACCCGATCTTCTCCCCCCTTTCTGAATTTCTGTAAATTGAACTGTTTTTTTATTTGATTTCTGCGTCAGCTTTTGTTTTCATCATTGGTGCTACTTTTTTTTTTTTTTTTTTTTTTTTTTTTTTTTTTTAAATTGAGAAATACAATCTTGATGGTCTAATAGGAGAATTTTTGGAATCTGGGACAATTGGAATTGAAATTTTGGCTCTCTTGGTTTTAATCAGAAGGGGAAACACTAGGTGAACTGAAAGTTTTATTATCACTACTCAAATTTTGATTTGGTAGGGTTTCTCATGTATTCATATTTCCATAATAGAACCATTTGTCAGATTATGGTAAAGCTATAACACAGAATATATTGTAAAATCTTAAGGTGGGCAACATGGTTTGAGAAACCGTTTTCAGTTAACGTATCGATCGCCGGAACGTGTAACGGGATCAGAGAGTATCGGACACACTGTGAAGGGAGTCGGTAAGTGCGCGAACGTTAACCAGAAAGGTTAATGGATTTAGGCAAGTGCTATGACTACCCTAGCTCGTGCACCATATAACATTACTCTCCCCATTTGTTAAAAAGGAAGAAGGTGATCCTACAAAAGTAGAAGAGTTCCTCCCGTGGATATATGATATTTTGGTTGATTAATAGTCTATTGTGTTTTATTTTAGTTGTAAGCACATGAACCCTTAGCATTATAACCCTAAGATTCTATTCCTAATATTATCAATTTTCTCAAATTGCTTCTTTATGATGCAATGTTTTTCAATACTGTAAATTAATTAAGGTCACTTTCTTCTCAATCACGTAGTACACCATGCAATAGAACTAGTGGGTCCTCAAGTCATACTATAATTTTTCTCTTCAGTTTAAAGTTATCCTATGATTATACAATTGAGAACACTCTAGGCTCACTCTTCCAGTTCATCCGTCATTCTCTTACATTCTGTACCAAGTTTGGTTCAAGATAACTACATGATTGGCTTCCACTCCTATGAAGCTTAAGTTTTTCTTCAGCCTTTTTACTTGTCCAAAGATACATTGTATGTTTAAGGTTTAACGTTTATGTCATTTATACTAGCCAATACCCTTTATTTTCAGCCAATCCCTCCATAACTGCATCTTACCACTAGAAGTATAGTCCATAGTTAGTGCAGCCTGATTAAGACTCGCTGGTAAGTTTTGATTAGCCGCGGCTTATATAGGTGAATCCATGGAGGGCCATCATTGACAAGTTTTGAAATAGTCTTTTTATTTTAACCTACTTCACAAGCAATACGTTTATCTTTATCATATTCAAAGTGAATTCGGCCCCGGAACCTTTCTGATGTGATCACTTTTTCATATGGAGAGATAAACTGTTCAAGATGATTCTCATGATAGTTTGACCGGTTTAGAAAATAAGTTGGGAGATAAGTTGTTCAAGAACAAAGCCCAAATGAATCAGTTGAAATCATTTCTTACATATCTTCTTCTCAATAGCTTTTTCAGAACTTCCATTTGTTCGTGCTTAAAGGAATAGATACCTTGTACGATCAAACCAATTTACTTCAAATGAACTTGTACTAGTGCTACAAACGTGATTGAACTAGTTTATTTCCAGAATTCAAGTCCTCTATTTGATACTGATGACTCTACTTGTAATGCACTAATGCATGTATCTATCTTACTGGAATTAAGATGTAACAGACGTCAATGTTTTGTTCTCACTTGTTAGCTTTGTTAATCAAAGCATACATTATTTTTCTACCGTGTAGAAGTTTGAACTGGTTAACTCTATCTGTATAGAATGTATATAATATTTCCCAGTTGGTTCTTTCATTAGTCATATAGGTAATAGTCAAATAGCTAATGATGCTTGATGGTTTCTTTTGCGGGATCCAAATATTTCTAAATTATTTCTCAGAAAAAGAAAAGTGAGCAACAAGTTCTGAATCATAAATCATTAATTAGGATGGTAAGTTATTCAACAAGACCTCTATGAAACAATCAGTTCATAGAGCTACCTGAAGAAGCAGTAGAAGGCTTAGTCGACTTGTTTTATATTCTATTTATGCGTAAGAGTTACGTTGATTATTGAAACACAGCAGAATATATAACAGTTATATGATACTCTTCATCCTTCTGATAATCTGAAAGATTGCCATTTGACCATTATATTGAATTTCATATGATAGTAGCGTCTTCCTTTTTTTTTTTTGTGTGTGTGTGGAACAGCTGAGGAAATGGAACGAGAGATGGGTGATCTTAGATCCAACAACTGGGAAAATGGAGTACAAGTAAGAGAAATTCATGACGCATCCACCAATTTATTTGCCATTGTGGAACTGGTTTACTTTTCGTCGTATATCTCATGAAGTTATTTGCTATTGGTTTATTTACAGGATTAGGAGAAATGAGCCAGCAGTCAAAGGAAGTATAATATTTGATGCCAATAGCACGATATCTATATCTCCTGTGAATTTCCAGTATGATATATATTTCAGATATCCGCTTGTGATCTGATCTGTTTCTTCTTATATCTGGGTTGCCATTGACTTAAATTTTTCATTTTCTTGCTTCAGTGGACTACCAAAGTATGATGGTTGCTGCATATGTATCCTTACTGGTTTTCTCAAGTTTCTTCCTTCTCTTTTGAGGGGATGTGAGTTAGTGAGAATTAGAGCTTCTAAGTTTGGGGCAAATCTCTTAACCTCAGTTGTCAACGACTGTAGATTTCCGGCTTTAAACTTGCATGGTTCTTAACTGTGATGCATAGATATTGGGACACCGCAAAAGAAAGATTATTTCCTCTGCGCAGAAACTCCAGGTGCGGCTAGAGCCTGGGTGTCCACAATGCAGTAAGTTGTTAGGGATTTTCCTTATAAAGTGTGCCACTATATTGTTTCTTGATTTCTTGTTTTCATTAAGTTTTTGTTCTGCTTATACGCCGAAACTACTGTAATATTTTCATGGTTTCTGATTGTTTTGTTGTTTGGATTTGAAATGGTTTCTTTTATGCAGTTTAGAATAGCACGTCCTATTCCTATCACATCTTTTTCTGAAAAAAATAATTAGTATACAATCATACATTACTGGTATTGTTTACATTAGTCATTGCTCCTGATGCCAAATTTTCTATTAATTTCCTCTGTTTCATTCTACCTTCTGTTTTTTGATGGGTCCAATCTGATCATACAATTTCTTCCCTAGTCTTTAGTGTGGTTATAATCTGAAGGATGTCTAGACCAGTCTCTATATACAATGTGCAATTCATCTCTGAACAACTATCCTTTTTTGACTGTCAACTTGTTTAACCCTTATGTGAATGATAATAAGTTCAAATAGTCAATACAACTGCTTTCTATCTGTCATATTTGTTCTTTTAGTCAAACTCAAGAGGAAAAAAAAAAAATAGAAAGAAAGACAGGAAGAAATGCTTGCGTCAACATAACTTTTTGGGTGCTTAATCCCAACATAGAGGCCAATAGCATGGACGAAAGTACCTGGTTGAAGAATTTTGAGATACGGTTTACCTGCCAATTAAGAGATCCTAGTGTACTATATCTGAAGTATCCCCTCACAGTTACTATCTTTGGCTACTTGTGCATACCCATGCCCGAGGGCAATACCTCAAAGAAAACACGTGAACAAGTGCTATTGGGCACCGGCGTATGGCAGGAGAAACTATAGCGGAAGAATTAAATTGAACAGCGCAGTAGAAATGGTCCATAAAATCAACATTTATAAGATTAGGTATAAGTATAACTCTACATTTGAGGGCACTAAACAAAAAATAATCTTATTAAGTTCATTACACAGAATCAAATATAAATTCTTTCTTTCAAATTTCCAAATGCCAGAAATATTTTTGAGCCGTGTAAAAAAACAAACCAATTCACTCTATCCTGGACAATGGCTGAACCTTGAAGCTGCAAAAGAAAAAAAAATCATAATTAGAAAATCCAACCAACAGAAAAAAGATACTTTCTACTTTTTTTTCTCAATCTATGAAATTGTTGGATAGGCTTCTTCTTCTTCTTCTTCTTCTTCTTCTTCTTCTTCTTCTTCTTCTTCTTCTTCTTCTTCTTCTTCTTCTTCTTCTTCTTCTTCTTTTTTTTTTTTTTTTTTTTTTTTTTTTTTTTTTTCACAAAGCATGGTTGAGGTGAGGAGAGAGAAAGTGTGGAGAAACCAAAAACCTGCCTATCCAAATTCCGAACACTTTGGGTACTTGGTTTCTGGTTTTACTAAAGCTATAATCTGAGGTGTTTATATGTTTATTTTGTTTAATTTTTCATTAATTGATTTATTTTGTGTGTGTGGAGAAAACGGTGCAATGGTGTTCATCCCCCAGGCACCGGATGATATTTTTTGGTTTGTTGTAGAAATCGGTATTCACGTGGTACTTTTAATATATATTTTTTTTCAGTCCCCCAGATGGTAGAAGCGGAACATTGGATGATTTGCGTTATAGCATGTGACTTTGCACACTTGATAGGCAAATAACAAGGTGCCATGTGGCAATTCCTTTGCACTAAGTACTCAGAATAAATGACATCCAGTGCCCTGGTAGCTATCACCGGGGTATGGTGTTTCTAAACCCTGGGGCCAGCTCTAGCACCGGTGCTCCAGTTTGAACAAAAATCTAAAACTTTGTTGGTTTTTGAAACCCTAAAAACTAGATTAATTTTTATATAAAACCATAAAAACCACTCAACCTAAACACACACTCTGTATATCTGAAAATAGGCCAGTAACTTTTATCCTTCAAAGGTCTAACAGATTAAGAAGGCGGTCTCACAAGTACCAAACTATAAAACAATTATCGAATCCATGAGGCCCTTGAACCTATTGTCCGGGGTGGTGGGATTGTTCTTCAACATGCAACTCCTAAACTTTACTACTAAATTGAGAGCATTGCCTCCAGAAAAAAAATGTACACACACACACAGAGATATATATATATATAATTTTTACCTCTTTCTCGAGCTATTCACTTCTAGTGAGAAATAGCACTCATAGAAATGAGAACTGAGTTGATAAATTAGAAAGATCCTATAAAATAATCAGTTATCCAGGTTTTTGTTTGGGTAGTGCCTGAATAGGTAACTGCATCGCAAAGATCGCCGCGCAAGCGTGGGGATGAAATGAATAAGGAATAAAGTAGTAACTACAGATGAAGAAGACATGTACAGATTTTGTTAGTGATGGCCTATAAGCATGTGAACCCCATCTAGATACGAACTGGAAGGACTTGGTGGGAAGGTGGAAACAACTATATGGGGTAGTTTCTTGTAAGTATTCACTTCATAATGACTTGTAAAGCAGATTAGAGATGAAGAGAAATTCCAAAAGAAATATCAAATAATCTGTAAACAAATAATAATTTGAAGTATCAGTGAAGTCGTAATCAACAACGAACTCGAGGAACACAATTGATGTAATAGCACAACTGGTTCAAGATTTTGAATTTATAAAAAAGAATTAACATGACCAAATAAGGAAAATTTTGGCATCTAGCAATGGGTATTCTGCTACAGGCCGAGCTGAAAAGGAAAATAGGAACCCTCATTTGAAGAAAGGAACATGGTGCAGTGAAGGCCAAAGACTAGAAGATTAAAAAAAAATCCAATTTGTTGTAAATACATTCCGAGGCATAGCCATAATTAATCATTTAGTGGAGTCAAAAGGTAGGGTAAATAGTGATAGAAGAGTGAAAGAGGGACATCTTGTGGATGTTGTTCAGTGAAGCAAATACACTTGACACCAGTCGGCGATGCTAAGAGATATGCAGTGTTTAATCTAAGTCTGGTCAACAAAATGTACTAATATGTGATTAGCAGTTCCAAAATTGATTTATTGCACAGAGTCAAAAAGACAAATACCCTTGGACTTTGTGAGTAAAGCTGACCATAAGAAACACTCTTTTTAGCAATGCTTAATTCCATTCCTGGTTAAAACATGCTCGATGCAATACTATGATAATCTTAATGGTTAGATTGGAGATCTAGTTCACAAAAGTAAGTCAAAAGTACTTGCTAATCAGAAGCTTTATCCCGACAACATTTTGTCAGTGACCTGATTGCATAAATCAAATGTTTCATACTAATAATATGATTTCAGAAATCATGAAATAGGAGGCCTTTTGAGCACTTCCCAGAGAAACTGTATCAAACAGCATGATTTCAGAAATTACCTCAATAATTATTGGTGTTGACTTTCCAAAACTTTCAAGCACTGTCAACATTCGAAGGTGATCGAAAAATTATCCTCGAATCTATAGTTAACAGAATGTCAAAACATTATGAGAATTCGGAAAGCATAACACCAATAACGTAATTATTATTGGTTGCGCTTATATTGGCCCACAATCTGAAAAATGTATAGCTAAAATGTCGTCGCGAACTTTCTGCAACAATTCCAATTTAACCACCTAAGGTACGACTGCAGGGATTGAATGTTGGAAATCACGTACTTAAAGTATAACGTCATGGATACCTATTTCCCCAAAACATGATTATCTTAATGATTCATGTTTTATACACCTCATATGATCGTTAAGAATGAATTTTGATTTACTAACATATTTTAAATGAACTCCGCTGTCCTCGTCTATTTCAAACCACCATGGTTTTTCATTTAATTATTTATATAATTTATTCGTTTCCTGCAAAATCAGTGCGACACAGTTGGTGCTGAAGGCACATAAAGAGGCTGTAAATTCTTTGAGTGGGAATGGTTCTGCGAAACTAGGAACAGTTGCCACTGTAGTTGCTGCAGCAAACTCGACAGCCCTGGAAGCTTCTAAAGAAGTTGAGGCAGCAATGCAGATTGCCATGAGGAATGCTCTAGGAACAATGATGAATAAACTACCTGACGGTCCGATGGATGACCTCACGATCATGAAGGTTAGTATTTTCACTTCTCATTCACAATCTTTATTCGTCTTGGCATTACTAGCCATACAAAATGGTGCAAGAAGCATTCATACAAGCGATACGATCGATACTAATGCAATTCAAATTGTTTTCATTGGAAAATAAGGTGTGAGATTCTTGCAGATCGCTATGTCACTGTCTCGGGACAGTGAAAATCCATGAATGTTCTCTTATGTTTGTCTGTTAGACGTGTTGGAGCCATAGAAACTGACATGTCTTGTAGAAAATAAAATGCATTTCATCAAATGTTGATTTCAAAAGGTTTTACGTATACTGTGGTATTCAATGTTGCATATACTTGAGGATCAGACTGCCACTTCTACTTCTCTTCCATTAGATTTCATTATTTGTGTATTTCCGAGTATTCTAATCTATGTTTGGGTGTGTATGTAGGAGAATCTTTACATAGTTACTATTGAAAATGCATACAGCCCAATTATTTTCGAAATTAGGATTAGTAAGAAACTTGAGTGTGGTTGTGCTTTGGCAATGTCTTGTTCACACAATGGATGTTATCCGGACGGAAGATGCCACCAGCTTTTGAAGCGAGGGCTAAATACCAATGAACAAAAAATGGACAGAAGATAGTTTAGTTCAGGAAAGAGGTAACTGGTAATCTGCACAGGAGAAAGCTATATATGCTAGCTAGACCTAAAAAGTGTGAAGAAACCAGTTTGCGCCCAACCATTAGAACCCAACTGTGTTTTTTGAGGAGTCATATTCACCAGAAAACCCAGCAACTTTAACAGCAAAGTGTTATCCACATGCGCTGTAATCTCTCATTAACCTATTGGCAGTTTAGGGTTTCATCTTAATAAATCAGCTGTATGAAACTATGAATAGCAACTGACCCGACATAACCTCATATTTTGTTTGACAATGAAACCCGAGCTACTCTATCCAAACTTGTTAATTTTTGTACTGTTTTATTTATGAGAACTTGTATTCTTAGAGGGTCATATGCTTGCATCCATAAACCTTTTGACATATTTAAACTCATCTTTGGACTCACTTTGACTTAGGAGACATTACAAATAGCTGATAGAATGAGTGCCAAATCCCTAATGCAACTGACCTAGTGACATGTCAATTGTCCAGTTGCTGACCAAAACGGTTTAAGCTTGACTTACTATCTGTGGTTTACTTGGTTCATAACATATTACAATACTTCCCTAAAAGGATAAAATGAAATAAAATTTATTAACAGTAACTAATCATACCAAATCGATTCAGGATCTTATGGTCTTCAAATATGCGACAGCCTTGCCGATTGCATCACCCAAAGACCTATACCGTACCTGAATGAATGATACGAGACACACCTCCACCACCCTAAGAGGATCTGGTGAGCTACTTCTCCATGTATTTGCAACTCATCCTGAGACAGCCAACATAGACGAGAAGTACTATTTTCAGTTGATAGTTAGGTCACCGTAGATACACAGACCTTCTGTTTGTTAGTTACTGCTTGATACCCATATATTTTTTGTAGGCTACTTAGTACGCAGTTGGGTATTGGTGCCATTTTACGGTGAAGTACACTCTTCAGGGATGTGCTATAAGTTCTTAGAGCATATCAATGTGAAGGGTGATGGAGGTTCAATATGGCGTGGCAAATTGCACTGACGTAATGGGTTGACAGGGTGAGAGACAAGGTTACCTTTAGAATTTTAGAGATAGATAAAGGCCTTGTTTTGGCAAAGAGATTACATTTGTCATTCTCATAAATACAAAATGTGGTAATGTGTGTTTGATATTGTTTGTGCAACCAAAACACCCAGTATCAGTTTGCACTTAGGCTCCGTTTGGTTGATGGTAAAATATATTGCAGTAAAATGTTTTCCCTTGTTTTGGTGTTTGGGTTCCGTTTGGTTGGTGGTAAAATATCTTCCTGTAAAATGTTTTCCCTTGTTTTGGTGTATAATGATTTACACGTTTCAAATTTGTAAGCCATTTTCCGGAGAGTGAAGGAGCATGACAACCACTCATACTGACACCTCCACCACACCACTACCGCGAGCCACCTCCACCCCCACCGCGGCTCATCACTGCCACTGTCGCCACCCTCTTTTTTGGCAAGTGTCGACCAAACACGAGAAAATGATTGCACAGAAAACTTGTTCACAAAAAAACAATTTACGCGTAGAATATTTTCCTTTGTAAAACATCTTACTGCCAAACAAACGGAGCCTTAATAACAACCATAATCCTAGTCCTTTCACCCAGACTCCCAAAGTAAGCCTAAGGCTGTGCGAGATAACGTATCTGTTAAGAGCTTATGTGCTTGCTTGGAGATTTCAAGTTCTTTTTGAACCTTCGACTTCTGGAGAGAGAGTGGGACTCATAAAAATTGGAACACAAAACTTGTCAGAGTTGTAGATGGTCAATGTTTTCCAACTCTGTCCATCCCCGTTTACCTATGTATCCAACTTCTGAAGGATGATGCAGTTCTCATGCTAAAAAGGCCGTAATCATCTCTTAGGTTATATTCCTGATGGCACTCGAGCCCCAGCATCACAATGCTGCAACATTGCCTCTGCATCTATTTATCAAGTACAAAATGTCACGATCCTGTAGAGAGTTTTACCCCGAAATACTGTGATAATGTCAACATAATTCGTCCTGCCCCCAGTTCTGTAAAGACTTGAGAGTACTTTGGTTAGATTCAATGGAGCTAGCCAGTTGGGCAGCGAAGCACAACATAATGTAAGAAGTATGCTGACCTTTTTGATGTATTATACTTCAACATATTTATATGTTTTATGATCCTAGCTCCCAGTTGATCCACATTTGGATTTAGTCCAACTAGGGCCCGCGTTTTAGTTCCATTGCTCCAGATCATATTTTTCTGGCTCCTTGTAACTCTTTAAGGTAAATAACTACATTTTACTGCATGTTTCTTACCACCAAAATTCTGAGAACCCGAGCTCGTTTTCAAGAGCACAACTAAATATCAATGTCGAGCTATATCTGATAGTCACAAAATACTCTTGCACCGTAAGTCTGTCCCGCTTAAACAGCTATGTTGCCTTTGTCACTGGGCTGCAGACTGGCATCTTACACATCAAATGTTCCCCTGTGATGCTACCTAACCTCAACGGTGTCTAACTCCAAAATATCCTGTCTAGGGCTCGTTACGTCAGCTCCAACATCGTCTTATTAGCATAAGCAGCATCACCTGCTGTGATGTCCCATTGAGCTAATTGCTAGTCGGCAAGAAGTCCATGCTCCAAGTGCATTGATTGTCTCATTCCCCCAAAGTTTGTTACTTGTTAGATACTAGGCTCTCATCCCATTAATGGTCCATTTAGGTCAAGTCAAGTGCGAAGTCCTAGCTGACAAGCCTTCTACTTCTGTAGGGTTCTTTTGCTCAAATTTTTACTTTCCAGGTTTAAAGGCACACACAAGCACTCATGACAGAGTCACCATGGCTACTCAGCATGCTGGTGTAGCTTCAAGTCAAACACCATGCCTGCCAATAATTGTCACAGAAACTAAGAGAAATGTCAAGCATCTCCCTCAGAGTGCCAGCATGGCTGGAACCAAGCCAGTATGCATCTACTGTCGATGCGTCAAATCATAGGAGTGGTTGCCTTGTACGCTCAATTGGCCTAGACCCACAAAGTTATAGTCCATTACAGACAGAATAGACTCTCAATGGGAAAGCCTCAATGGGAAGTATCCATTGGTCTTGGCTGATGTGCTACTCAGGACCATCACAGCCACACAAATGTTCTCAGGTCCGATTAGATAATATATGTTCTGAATGTGTGGCTATTCTCCCTTGGACCACGCCTCATCATGGTCCGGGACCACAACTCAGCTCCATGCCCACGTCCTTGTGTGACGCACAATGCAGGCTGCAGGGTCACATTGCGTCAGGCTTCTCTATGCAGCTAACAAAACCCTTGCACACCCTTAGTAACTGTCGCTAGACCCGCCATCAGGGCATCCCAATGGTGTTATCTTTGCACCATTTGACGATCAACAGTTGACATAACTAGTGCCAAAATTTGAGGAAGGCGGTCGTTGTGGAGTTATAGTAGTTCAGACCTAAGTTACCTGGAATGTGGACAGTTCCAGTTCGTGGAATGGGAACGGGATCGCGGAACGCCATACCCTATGGAATTCGGTTCGCCAAGGGTAGGCTTCTTTGGATATCTTTATAGGAGTTTTACCATTTATCGCTAATCGGAAAGTGTAAAACTGCTCAATATATGCAATATTTAGAAGTCAATACTCTAAAAATGGATGTAACTTGGCAAATCTAAATTTAATTTCCCCTTCTACATAGATGCTTTAGGTGAAAATAGTGAAAAAATTGGGACCGCCAAATTAAGCGATCTCACTGGTTTTCCACATTTTGGAACGCGCGATCCAATTTGCAATTCGCGGGGGTACGAGTGAATTTTGGTAACAGTGGACTTCAGCCCACAGCCGTTATGCAATGGTTGTTTCGATAACCCATTCATGGGCAGAGCTTCACAAGCAAGCCGAGATGCATTGCCTCAGCTCAGGGTCGTATTACTGCTGTCAATCCAACTCAATATCCCCAGCCCCAGGCTAGTATGGTAGATGGGTAGTACGTTGATATGCCTCTTGCGGGTCAAAAGCCTACATAATGTGCTGTTGGTCCAGGGCCTCTAAAGGTTATTCGACTTATTTCTGTTCGCGTGGTAAAACTTTGATGAAGGCTCACATGTATAACGTAGACAAAAAGGCTTGCTTTCCCCAGGCTAGGAGAAAGGGTTTACACCAATAGTTTTTCCAAATTCATTGACTTGTAAGAGTACTTGGTGGCTCGTCTGTTGCTATGCAAGGAAAATGCCACTTTCAAGGCATGTTTTTTTACAGGAAAAAGGCATTTTATTCTAATTGCAGGTTTTAGCTACGACCATAGGTTTCGGTACAATCAATTCGCTTACTTCACATGATTCTACATTTGTCGATGCATGCACCTTTATTGGCAATTTTGCTCATCTTTCCAGGAGACGCTACGAGTCAAGGATGAAGAGCTACAACACTTGGCTCGGGACCTTCGTGCTCGGGATTCTACAATAAAGGAGCTTGCAGAAAAGCTATCCGAAACCGCCGAAGCTGCGGAGGCTGCAGCCTCTGCTGCTCATACAATGGATGAACACAGGAGAATTGCTTGTTCGGAAATTGAGCGCTTAAGAAAAGATTCAGAAAGCCAGTTGTGGACCTCTGCGCTGAAGGTTCAATTAGCTCTCTTTGCAGTTATTTATTCATGGTAGTTTTTTAACATGCACCCACAATTATACTTTTCTCTGGATACAGCAAAAAGAGTTGGAAGAGAAGTATTTGGCGGTAGTCAAAGAAAGAGAAGACCTATGTAAGCAAAGGGACTCGGCTCTTCAGGAAGCACATCTGTGGCGCTCTGAGCTTGCAAAAGCAAGAGAGCGTGTTGTGATTTTAGAAGGAGCTGTTGTTAGGGCTGAGGAGAAGGTCAGGGTTGCAGAAGCAGATGCCGAGGCTAGAATAAGGGAAGCTGCACAAAGAGAGGCAGTAGCTTTAAAGGAGAAGGAAGAGCTTCTTGCTTATGTGAGCATGCTGCAAGCACAACTTCACAGGTACTATGTCACTTTCTAAAGTCACTATATGCCTTGAATGCTATGCATAATCTGCCTTGACATGCGTACTCGTAAGGCTCAGTAATACTAAAACTTAGCTTTTCAAGCAAAATATGTGGTAATTTGAGATGTAGTATCGCAACAATACTTTGTGGGTCTATGCCCTTTTCCTTTCTACTCAACCAGTAGTACCCTGTATTTACTGCTCCATGACACTTAAGAAGATGCATTTCCTTAACTCCAAGAAGTTAGCCTAGTGATATTGAGTCTAGTGACCTTGGCCTTGGGGGTCTGCTCCACCTAAGGCCAAGGTCCAATCCCCATGAAAGCAACTAATCCCTGGGGGCACTATGGAGCAGGGCTCCGTGGATTAAGTCGAGGTGAGAGCCAGTTGGGCCGGACAGCAT